>MU226740.1:1500985-1516042 GCA_018584345.1 Thuja plicata
GTGCATTATAATTAATATTTATATTAATTATTAATGTGCAACCTAGCTTTTCCTATTTTAGGGTTTTGTTCACCTTTATAGGTTGAACTTTGTAGTTTCTTTTTCATTAATTCAGATTATAATTTCGTTCTCACTTTCTGAGCAACTTCTGAGTTCTTCTCTTTCCCTCTTTTTGCTTCTCTTCTGTAACAGGTTCTTACATGCAGGTGTTCTTCGAGTTCTGTGGATTTGTCTCTCAAATCCTTTAATTTAGGAGCCTCTTCTAATTTATTTTTCAATACTTCCACTTACCCCTGTAATGACTTGATTTGTATCAAGCATATTTATATGTCCTTAATCACATCAACTGACTCATCAAAGAGTTTTGCATATCTTACACAAATTTTCTCTATTTTTGCTTGATTTAGGTGGGCAAAGTGGGTGACATCCTAGGAGATCTAAAGGTCAGTAGTATTATGGACACTCTAGATAACCTTATCCCCGTCCATCTTCTTCAACACTAACCAAGGATGTATTTTTTGTTCTTGGTGCAAGAGACCACATGGCTAAAGTCTGGGATCTTGGATCATATACACATCCCCTTATCATCTCTCCAATTTGAGTCTAAGAAGACAAACTGGCATCTGGTCACTTCCTAATTTGGTCAATGATAAAAGAAGAGGCCAAATCCCATCCAGAAACAAGTAGCATTCCACTGGACTTGACCAATTTCCTAGCCTCCTGAGGTGTTATTGTCTCAGTCTCTAGATCATAGGCTTGTAGGCCTTGCAAAGCCTCACTTTGCATAGTATCACCATTATTTAGCTGCAACTGTGATCCTACCTCCTATTTATTTCTCCATATCAAGAAGTTCTTGAATTCATTAGTCTTGATGAATGCATCATCACTTAGGAACTCTTCTTGATAGAGTTCTCTTTCATCTTGACACAATTGGAGAGGCAACTCCACTTCTTCTTGGACATCTTTTTATTTTTTCTTCCCTTCTCTGATCTTCTTCCACAATTGATGATGGTACTACCTATCACCAGTGATTAAGGAACTCACTCTATCTTTCTTCTTCACCTTTGTCTCTACTTGAGAGGGCTCCCCTTGTTCTTTTCTTTGTTTCTTCCTTTGGGGCTCATTTGTCACTTCAGTATTGGGAACCTCTGTGAGATCAACTTCTATTTTTTCCTCCACTATAGGTGGCTGGTTCATGTGAGGAGGGCTATATACTGGATATTCTCCCTCACTGTCCTCTTCATATTTAGAAGATGAATGCTTCTCAGGGTCTCTCTCTTTTTCCTCAATTTGTACCTCTAGCTGATTATACAAAGTATGATACATTTCAATCATCTTTGTGAGTCTTTGCATTTGAGGCAATCCTGGGAAGAAACCTCCAAAAGGGATCCCTTTCTTCTTCATTTCTTGTTCCAAATATATGAGGTCTTGGTATTTTATAGCTCTACTTGCTACCTCTTCATCATCTAAGATGTTTCTAATAAGATCCTCTTCAACACAATCCTCATGTTCTTTAATGGCAGTGATACTTGGGGTCAGCAACTTCTTTGCACTCTTGATAAAACCCTTAGGGTATACATACCTATACAAGGCCATGCTCATTTTGTACCACCCTAACCATTTATTCACTGCTTCCATAGCCCTTTTCCCAATCATAAAGTCCACAACTTTGAATTGTCTGGTTGTAAAAGGTGCATTTGCTGTGAGGAGCCAAATGCTCCTTGTCAGTCCACATTAGATGCCAGATAAACTCCATCAAGGAAACTCTTGGAGGCACATACTTTTCAAGTATGTGTGGGGGTTGAGAACATCCATAAACCCTATTCGGGGTATAAGTCTTTTCACAACAAAATTCACCCCAATTGTGATCTCCTGGCCACTTTTCCACATATTGAGAAATTCTAAGAAGATGAAGCACACTAACTGCCAATCTAGTTACATTGAGGCCCATCAAGTCTATAAGTGAATGTACAATCCAATTCTCAAAACTGTAGAAGTCATTCTCATTGGAAGTGTAATTCCAAACGCTAATCCATAACTGTGCGGGGTTTGGTTGGTCTTGAAAAAGAGTCCTAGGTCTCAAAAACTTTGTGTTCATGTTGTCTATATTGAAGTATAGAATCAAATGCATTAAAAGATAATAATGCATGAACTTGGGGTTGGTCTTCTTCTGAATACTGATCAGGCCCTCATGCATTATGTCAATGACATACTGAATGTAGTCAAAGTCAGTGTTGGAGTGGGAGATCTGAATATCCAAGATAATCATCAACAAATCTGTTGGCAACTTCTCACTATGCCCATCAATGCCTAGTACTCTACACGGCCCATAAGATATATATTTCATGTAAAAACTTAGGTCTTTAAATTCATAAGGTCCACCCTTAGAAGAAGGCATTGGGGCTACATAATTTATGTTTGACCTAGGCACATGAGCCTGGATCATATTCTTTACCGCATTGACTTCTCTCGTATACTTGTTTTGTAATTTGGTCAAGTCAGTTTCTATGGCAGAGGCCTAGTATATACCAAAGGCTTTCATGAAGGATTCCCTATCCAAGGTAATTAAGGTTGTTTCATCACCTTTTCTTATTGTCTTAGAGGTGGGGTCATATTTCTTGGCCAATTCTGCTAAAAGGTCTACATCTACAAAGACATCTGGGACAATTAGCTTAGCTAAACCTAATGTCCAAGGGTTTGACATAGGAATCTATCTATCCTTATTTTTGTATAAATAATTAAATAAATGGTAACCAGAGCACCCAGGAGTGCTGGGATCCCTACAATTTGACATGTTATTAGTGAAGGATTCATCATCTACCTTTTTATTTTGATTGGTTCTAGGAAGCAGAGCCCCAAATTCTTATGAATAGTTACTTTTCCCTTTTTGTTCCTCTTCCGCATCCTTGCTTCCTCCACTGGATGAAACTTTGTTTGGTCCTGCTTGACTCATCTTTACTGGTTCTAGATTATCTTTCTCTCTAGAATAAGCTCTTCACAATTGCTCTACAACTTATGCAATTCTTTTCTCAGTGCTCTGAAAACTTTGGTAATCACAATGTATAAAGGTTGTGTCTATTATCATTGAAAAATCAATGCATCAGTCTAGTCGAGAACCTGGAAACCATTGCTCAATCACTTCTGCAATAAATTTGTGTGTCTTGACATCAATTCTCTCTTAGCCATGGCACTTGAAGTTGACAAGTAACCAAATTTGAAAAGCTCAATTGGAAAAGTCATGAGTGCTTTTTTAGATTTATAACCTTATTTTATGTGAAAGGCTTAATACGTGATCTGATTGGCTTGATTTTCTTACTTTTTCACAGCTCAGTGGATTACTTGTACTCTGTCAGGATCTTTCATCATTATTAACCTTTCCTTTTATATTTCTTTCCTTGAATTGGCGTGAGACAGGATACTCATGATGTTACTATACTTAGACCATAGTCTATCTTGAGATCACGCGACTGCCTTATCTCCAAGTTGCTGAAAGTTTCCTCTGACCTTGGTTACATTACGAGATCTAGCACCAGCCACATATCTCTTACTTCATCAATGGTTCTCGCTAAGTCACTAGATGGTTTGCTTAACTCTAAATTTATTCTGAGATTCAGCGCTGGCCATTCCTTTTAACTTTACCTCACTTTTGGTTCACCTTAACTCCAAGTAACTCATTTATTCTTTCTCTAAATATTGTAATGAACTTTACCTTACCTTTTTTTTTAAACCATGATCAAATATGGAGGTTCAGAGACAACTAAAATGCCAATTTGTTGAATGTTTTACTTAACCATGAGTTTATTTAAAGATCACGCCCCAGCCACATGATGAGATCTTGATTGACGTCTTGCGCTAAATCTCTGAATTATTATGTACTTTCTCATTTTATTAGGATATTACATGACCACCCTTGATATTACTTTTAATCCACATCTCGCAATGAATCTCATAATCTTTGGCTCTAACTCCAGTCTGTTCCTGAGATTACGCGACCACAGGCTATCTCGCAATCTCCCAATGTTTGGACTAACTCTGGTCAAGTCTGGAGATTCAAAGATAAAGGCTATCTCTAAATTGCTGAAAGATCTATCTAACTATGGGTTTTCTTGGAGACTTCAAGAATACCACAGATTTCTTTATCCACTTAAACATGTGTCTACATCTTGGCTCATTACCTCTTAATCACTGAATGACTCATGATTTCTTAACCTTTTCAAGCAATTTAGCACCATATGCACATCTCTGTCTTGATCAACGGTCCAGATTCACTCACAAAAAACTTGACTTGGCTTTGAATTAACCACAACTACCAATGGTTCATTCAGAGATTCATCGACTGAATATATCTCTAAGCCGCTGAATAATTCTTATAACTCGGGTTTAATCTAGATATCACGCGCTAGTCCTCAGATCTTTTCTTGATCAATGATCAACGCTGAGTCTCTAAATAATTTTGTACCTTACCAATTCTTCCCAAGATTACAAGGCAACCCTTGATTCTTCTTTGATCCAATGGCCTGCGCTGAATCTACAGACTATTTTCTTAACCACACTTTTATTATGAGATCATGCGACCAATTTATCTTTGAATCTCATAATAAAATCCACTTGACTTGGTCTCAACTACAGGTTCATCTGGAGATTACGTGACTTCTTGATCTCTAGGTCGCTGGAAGATCTACTAACTTTGGGGTTAATTTGGAGATCACACGCAGACCACATGATCAAGCCAAGGATAAAATAAGATCGACTACTCTCACTTAATCGTTGAAGAAAAGCTTGAACTTGGCTATTATTTGGAGATCACACGCCAGCCGCTCATCTGGAAAATGATCAACGATCCTCGCTGAACCTCGCAACATTTCACTTAACCCTGATTTTATTTGGAGATCATGCGACAAAGCACAATGTAAACTCTGTCTTGACCTCGGGTTGGATTACAAGATCACGCAACCAAGCTATCTCTAAATCTCCAAATATTTCTAGTAACTGGAGTTAAGTCATGAGATCTAACGCTAGCCAAATGTTGAGAACTACATCCTGTTGGAATTAATGGGAAGTGTGTACTGAGAGGGGAGGGGTGAATCAGTACCTCTAAAACTTTTGTATCTTTTAACATTTATCCTTTAAGTAAACAATTGTTTATCCAACCATCTGTTTTATATTATCTTGATGTAAGATTTATCATTTCATAAACTTAATCAAACATGTGAACATTCATAGAAACATTCATGAAAGTAATTGACACATAACACAAGATATGATAACGCAGAAAAATCTTGTTAGGAAGTAAAAACTGCGGTGGGATGGCACCCACAAATTCTTTACTATCTACAAATTGGAAGGGGTCGATTAAGGCTTACAATTTGATCACTTCTGATGATCTACCTTGTTAAGAGTATTTGTGGAGACCTATTAAAGTCTACTTTGTTAAGAGCTTTAGCAACACTATTTAGTGTGCACTCGGTTAAGAGATTTACAATTGGATGGTTAAATCCACCTTCCTTGAAAGGATTTTTACACTTTGTTTCACTTGTTAGAATGTAAGCAAATTAAACTTTGACCTGGTGTATGCAATCTCCTATTGTTGATTACAAATCCATTTAAGATTACATGTATAAGTGTATCACCTAATGTGATTGAATAATACCTATGTTGTTCGGTAGCCTCTGTTCTTGGTTCTTGATAACCAAATTCACCTTTTGTTGTTCTGGTTCTTGAAACTTTCAGTTTGATCTATAGATGTGCTCGTAGGATTCATTCATCCTCTCATCCATCCTCGCATCCATAATGAATGATTACAATATCTATTTATAAGAGAGATTGACCTAATCAAGTTTCACATAAAATAATATTAACTCTAAGATCAAAGGTTTATAACTTGACCTTGATCTCCTAGTCTATGTGTTTAAAATCAATTAGACTGATTAAAACACTTACATTAATGTTTCTTGTCACTAAAGTAGTGGTTTTAAAAATAAATCAAGACTCTATAAATAGAATAAGATTGTTTTATCTAACGTGGAAGTCAGGTTCACTTTTTGCGAGCTACAACTGACTTTTGGTTTCTGTTGGTCGGTTATGCTCTGAAGTCAGTTAGACTGTCTCTCATTGTTCCTTGCTTGAACTATCTCTTGGGTTGCACTTTGACTGTTCTCTCAATTTTCACATTGTCATGCTCATCGGGTTCCACTATCGGGTTCCTCTTTATTCTTTTCACTTTGCATTTTTGGTTTACACACAAAACTGTGTCATCAATTTTCTTTGTACTTAGCAATTTTCAACGATCTCTGATATCTGTATGTTCGGTTTTCTCTTGTCCTGTCTTTTGGTGTATGTTTACTAAAGATCTTCTTTGCATACTAATGGAAAAATAATGTCATCACATCCACGGTTGTTTCTAAGTCTCTAAATCTTTGAGCTGACTTGTCTAGCGATCACGCGCCAACCGCACGGTGAGAACAAGATCAATCACCTACACTTAATCTTTGAATGTATAAGAGCATATTCCTTTCTTCTCAATATTAAAAGATAAAAGCTTGTGCCAAGTCTCCAGACCATAAATAATATTTGGTTATGATCATGAGATTAGGAGATAAAGGAAAAGGCTAAAAGGCACATGACTTAAAACCACTTAAGTTACTCTATAAAAGTAACTTCAAAAAAAACCAAGGACATTAGGGTCTAGGGTTTTTGCACAGTAAAGACATAAATGACCTAGGGTTTAAGGTTTCCATCCATTTTTTTCTCACATTTCTTGGGAAATAGATACTTTGAAGAAAAATTTGATGGTACACTAGAACAAACCTTGACATTTAGGGCATAAACAGATACTAGGAACCAAAACCCTCAGCAAGACTTTTAAAAAACAAAATAGTCCCAATAGTGGCTCTATCTGAGGATGCTTGAATGCAAGTTCATAGCAATAATTATATATCTCTGGGAGGCAGACTACAACCGCTCTAACCTACTACAAAATAAAACACACAACATGGAAAGAAACACACGACAGAAAGCAAACACACTTGTACATAAAATACAAGACTACTGTGCATGGAAAGTAGAATCAGTTAAAGAAAGGATTTAAGAATTGTCCATGCACTGGAAATTCAAACACCTCATTATCCATATTCTTTAGAAGATATGAATCCTTTCCAAAATCTTGGTGAATGATAAAGGGGCCCAACCATAAAGACTCAAATTTCTTATGCTTTCCCTTATCTTCATCCATGGCATTCCATTGTAATACCATGTCATTTGGTTGAAATTTCCTAGTATTAGCCCTTTTATCAAACAAGTATTTCATTTTTTGTTGATTCTTTATGTTTTTTCTTTTTCCTTCCCTTATGTTTTCATCAAGCTCAATCAACTGGATCATTCTATCTTGTAAAGCATCATTCACCTCTAGATCTTGATCCATGATAAACTTGTAAACAAGTAGAAAATTATTCACAAGCAACCTAGCCTGTACTCCATATACTAATTCAAAAGGTGCCTTAACAGTGGCCACCTTGATTGTCACTCTATCATCCCACAAAGCTAACTTCAATTTTGAATGCCATGATGTTTTATTTGATTCCAAGGTCTTCTTCAAGATTTTCAGAATGCTCTTGTTGCTTGATTCTACCTATCCATTTGCTTGAGGATGAAATGGGGAAGAATAAGATATGACTATTCCATTTTCATCACAGAATTCTTGAAACTCTACAGACCTGAAACACTTTGCATTATCGATTACCAACTTCAAAAGGACACCAAATCTAGTTAAAACATTCTCCATCAATAAATCAATGACAACTTTATTGGTTGATCCTTTTGTAGGGATTCCTTCAATCCATTTTTTGAAATAATATGTAGAAACCAAGATCCAACTATGTCCACCACTGTACTTTTATGAAAATTCCCCTATGAAATCAATTGCCCACATAGTAAAAGGAGCTTGATCTTGTACTGGATTTAACAAAAAAGCTCCTGAAAATTTTAACTTTGAAGAAAACCTTTGACAAGGTTCACATTTTTGCACAAAATTGAAAGAGTCCTTAAAACCATAGGGCCAATAGTATCCATCTCTCAGAATTTTATGGGTAGTTGTCTTAGCAAAGAAATGTCCTCCACACAAGCCTGCATGCATTTCTTTAAAAACCTCTTCTACTTGCCTTTTATCCAGAAATAACAAGAGGACACCATCTCTATTTTTCCAATATAATTATCCATGTACTAGGGTGTATTTTTGGGATTGTAACCTTATATTCCTCTTCTGATTATCACTCAAAATTTCAGGGCATTTGGCATTCTTGAGGAAGTATGCAATATCATAATACTAGGGCTATATTTTGATGCTAGTGATTGTCAAGTCTTGCAACTCCATATTGTTGACTTGCACTAAATTCATATTCTCTTCTGTCATGAGCTTGGCTAAGCCCAGTCCTCTTACTAATTTTGTGATATGGATCTCTAGATTGAAATCTTGGACCCTATTTATCCATTTACATCTTTTTCGGTGACTTATGACTGGGTAAGAATATCTTTTACAGCTGCATGGGGTACATATGCTATCACCTTTGAGAAAACAAGGTAAGGCCTAAACAATTTGATAGTCTTTACTAGTGCATATGCATGTTTTTCCATTATCTCATAGTTCAATTCTACAGTCTAGAGTGATTTTCTATCAAAAGCAATAGGATGTTCATGTCCTTCCTCATCCTTTTGTAACAGTACAACAACTATTGTATGCAAAGATGCAAAGGATAAAAGTGAGAAAGGTTTACTGTAATCAGGAGATCTTAAAACAGGTCCTTCCTGAATTGCTTTCTTGATCTTTTCAAAGGCAACTTGTGCCTCATTATCCCACTGCAACTTAGCATCTTTATTGAGGAATTGTATTATTGGTTTGATAATTTCTACAAAATTGATAATAAACCTCCTGAAAAAATTTATCTTTCCTAAGAAATACTGCACTCCTTTGACATTCTTAGGAGCAAGGACCTTTTGTATTGCTTCTTTGGTACAATGTGCCTTAGTAACTTCCCCTCTGTTATTGCAAACTAGCATTTTTTAGGGTTTAAGGACACTCCATATTCCATAGCTTTAATAAATACCTTTTCTAAGTGATCACAATGATCCTTTGCTTCCTTAGAATATGTTGTCAAATCATCATGATAAATAACCATAAACAAATCAATAAAATCCTTGAAACCGACATCCATGGCTCATTGGAATGTTGCTCGTGCATTCATTAGACCAAAAGGCATCCTGATGTATACATAAGTTCCCCAAGGGGTTGTAAATGCAGTCTTAAACTGGTCTGATTCCTTGACCAGTAGTTGATTATACCCAGAGAAACCATCCATCATGGACAATAAGTCACATCCAGTGACTTTATGTAACATTGACTTCATGTTTGGCAAAGAGTAATTATCTTTAAGAGATGCTAGGTTCAGATTTCTAAAGTCTACACACAACCTTATTTCCCCATTCTTCTTCCTGACTGGGACCAAGTTAGATACCCAAGTCGAATGTCTTATGGGCTAGATGATACCTGCTTCTCTCAATCTCATCAATTCTTGTTGCATTTTGGGGGCCAACAATGGGTTGATAGGCCTATGCTTATGTCTGAATGGTTTAATCTCTGGATTTAGTAATATTTCATCTTGGAAGAGGTCTTCTCTATAAGCTTTCAAATCCTCATAAGACCATGCAAACACCTGCTTATGTTTTTTCAATAACTTTATCAGATTTATTCTCACATGGGGATCCAAGTTCCTTCCAATGTATACATTTTGAGGTGATGCCTCTAATCCCAGGTTTATCTCTTCAAGGTCCTCAAGCTTGGAATTTATCTTTTTAGATATAAATTTATCATGGTCATTAAACAATGGCTCTAGCTCCACTAACCCTTTGGGTATCTGATTTGAACTCGGCTGAACCACTTCATTTCCAAAAACCATGCCTTTGCCATCAACTACTTCAACAAATGCATTGCAATCTACATGTTGACCCTCAAAATGGTCAATACACTGTACAAACCTGAGGATATCTTGATCGTCCTCAAATACTTGCCAATTATACACATTTTCAGGCACTACAGGTCTATTTTTGACCTCCATAATTGATACCCTAGTCAAAGTAGAATAATTACTCTTTAAAGCAACATTTTCCAAAAAGAAATCGGCAATAATATTTTTTGATCTTTCAACCCAATTTATGTTGAAAGGATCAAAGAGTTCTATTTGATCCCACAGTGTATGTTTGTATAGTTTTAACCTATCATTCTTCACAACATATTTGGATCTAACCTGGGCTACTACCTATTTAGAATCTCCAAAAACTTTTAAACATTTGATACCATGTTTTTATGCAATGTTTAACCCTAAGAACATGGCTTCGTACCTAGCAGTGTTATTTGTACATGAGAAAGATAATAAGAAAGAATATTTGAATGTGGTACCTCATGGAGAAATGAAAATGACACCAGCTCCTGATCCTTCCTTTTAACAAGCTCCATCAAAATACATCTTCTATAGAACATTTTTTTGTGTGAATAATTCATCCACAAGTGGATCAGTGTTCCTACATTCTGGCAAGATTTTCTCCACTCTGAAGTTCTCCATGTCCACTTCAACATAATAATTGAGCCTGTCATTTGCAACCTTTTCAACAGTTACTAGTGCACGTGGCTCTTTATACAATTTGACATCATTCCCATTTACAAGGATTGTTGCATAAAAAAATACAATTGTACATGTCCCCCTATTGCTGATGCCCATTGTCTTGACAACAACATGCCATAATGGGGTTGAGTATCCACAACCACCACATCCATCTTGTATGTAGCCTCAGGAAAGACTGTTATCTTTACCTCAATGCCTTGTAGAGTTCCCACAATAGGAACTTCTTTGTTATCCATGGCATAACATATTCCATAGTAAGTGTCCAAACTCATTCCTAGTTCTTTCATTACTTCATAAGGAATGACATTGGAAATAGCACCAGAGTCAATCATGCAATTCTTTACGAGCTTATTGTTAATTAACAAAGTTATATAGAATGGGTCCACTTGGGATGTCTCTTGAGTAATCATGTTACCCACATACAATATTGGGGAGTTTGGGTCAAAGGCCACTTCCTTTTTCTTATTCTCTTTCTTGTTTGGAATGGGAACTTCTTAAATTTCTTTGAAAATTGGCATAGTAGCTTCTTTGTGTTCTTTTATTTTTAACATTTCCATTAATGGAACTTAAACTTTCATTTGAGTAAGAGCATGCTTCATGTCAAATGCAGGCAATTTAGAAAACACATAAGTCATTTTCTTACCTTTCTTGGTCTTATCAACAACAATTTGTTCTTCTATTTTCACTTCCTCTTTTTCTTTTTAGGCAAAAGAAGATTCAGCTTGTTTGGTGGCTTTATTTTCCTTGCTATCTTTAATAGGAATTTCTGCAGCAACTTGTGGAGCACCTTCCTTGATGAATATAGAAGCAAGTTTTCCCTGATAAGGATCTACCCTACTATTTCTTAAATTATAAGGACTCCTTGCCTCATTTATTGTTGTTGTAGTCAAGGATCTTTTTTCCTCATCATTAGGTAGTCTAAAATGGGGATGGTCTTCATCATAACCCACTACATTGATAGTCCTTTGTGGTATTGTACTAGCCTCATCATCTAAATCAAAGACTACTTGGGGTTGATACTCTAGGTATTGTTCTCCCCTGTTATTTGTATTTTGAGGCAATTCACTTTCTTTTCAAGACCAAGGATAAGGTTTCCTCACAATGAACATATTCATAGCAGGACCTTCTTGTCCTAAGCATGTCTGTTCATTTCCCTCCCCCAATTGATCAGCTAGGGCTTGGGCTACAACACATTGATAAGAAGAGTGAGGCGTGTTGCAAGCAGCACACCAAGGAGTTTTCTCCACATAGTTTGTGCTTTTTATTTTAAGAGGATCAGGGGTTTCTTTTGTCTTTTGGTTTTCTTGATTCTTAGGGATTGGCTTGCCATCTTTCCAATTTGTTCTATATGGCATGTCCCTCAGATTTGGTTGTTTATCATACCTTTGATACTGGTACTTGTTGTCATGAAAACCCTTGTCATTTTTATCCATTTTAGCACTAAGATCCTTTATTGCACTCATCAATTTATAAACCCTGTCATCCTCCTTAAGAGGCTTTCTTGTTTGATCCTTTGTCTCCTTCCATAATTTACCATCCTCTCTCTTCCCCATCTTCCCTGAGGCTTTCATATTACTCTCAATGTCTTTTTTTTTTATAAGTCTCTCTCAAGGTACGTGGGTTTTTATCTCTGAGAAGATAGGACATCTTCCCATCAACAATATTAAAGTAAGTGGTTAGACATACTTGCTCATCTAACCTTAACACTTGGAACAACTTGTTCATATCCTTTTGGAACCTATTGTTGAAATCTGACATACTCTCATTAGGGAATTTCTGAATGTTATTAAATTCATTTAACATGTAACCAAATTTAACATGTTCTTTGTATTGTTCCCTAAAATATTTATCAAATTCTTCCCAAGATTCTATGCTAACATTGGGCAAATTCCTAAACCAATCCCTGGCATCTTCTATCAAGGACTGAACAAAAATTTTCATAATAACATCTTCTCTTATATGTGAAAGCTTTTAAATGTTCTTCATAGGTTATGACATTATTTCCTGTGAACCTAGGGATTCAGTCTCTTACCTCATTGGGGATCATATTTGGATGACCAAGGATTTCATCAAAGAAAAGAGGTCGGTATCTGTCCAAATGGACAGGTCTTCTTTGGAAATTTCCCAAAGTATTATTTCCACTTGGGCCTGCTACACCTCCTTGATTTTGAGTAGACTAACGAGCCCCTTGCTTTAGACCAGAGATTTGAGCACTTGGACCAGGACTAGAATGTTGAGAATTTGGACCAGGACCACCTGGTGGTATGTATTGCATTGTCCCAGTAGTGATAGGCATAGAGCTACTTGCAGTAGTATTTGTAGTAGCATGCAAGAAAGCTATCCTCATCTTCATATCAACTACAACAACCTCTAACTCCATCTTTTCTAGTTGCTTGGCTAGATCTTCTTTAGCTTTTTTGGCTTGTTCGAGTTCTATGTCAACTTGAGACATTCCTGCAGGTATAGTTTTTATTTGCTTAGACTCATTAATACTTATGCCAACAACTTTTTTCTTGCCTTTATCAGAAACATCTTTGTCACTTTTCTTGAGCTTTGCATTTTGTTCAATCTCATGTGGGTGCAACTGCCTTATGATAGGTCCCTCTCCTTCAAACTCATCTTTGTTAGATTTTGATCTATTATTTGCAACTTGTTTCCTTAAATCCCTAAGATCACTAGACAAATCTTTGTCTAGACCCTTAACCTCCTCATTTAGGTTTTTAGCCTTAAGCTCATTTCTCTTTGTCTCTGCTGAGAGTTCTTCTCTCTCAGTTAACAAGTCATACAATTATTGCTCATGCCTTTTTCTTGAATATGTTATATTTTATTTTTACTCGTGTTTCTTTCTTCTCAAGGATAGAACCTCCTCACGCAATTTATCAAAATCATAAGATGTTGTCTCAACAACAAATGTTTCTCTTGGTTGATCTAGAGTTTATTGTGCAGGGAAGAATCTTGCATCTATCATCTCTCCATCTCTGAAAAGGATCAAAAGATATGTCAGCTCTATAAGGACCTACTGGCCTTGAATGTTATGCACTCTTAGATGAATATTACACTCTTTTAAGGATAGGGGTTTCTATTCTCCCCTTTGAAGTATTGGGGGAATTATGATTTGATCCTCCTCTTTTGGAAAATTGATGCGCTTAAGGGGTTTTCTAATGAATGGTTCATAAGGCACAACACTTGGTGAAGGTTTTGCAAATGAGGATGCAAGTAGAGTGGGTTTAACCATGGAGGAAACTCCATAGTTAAGCGCGCTCGAGATGGAGTAGTACTGGGATGGGTGACCTCCCGAGAAGTCCCAGTGCTTCACCTCTGTGAGCATCACCTAGATCCAATGAGTGCTAAGTGTTCCATTCATTCTCATGAGAGATGGGTTCATGTGAACCACTACTCATGAATTATGGGTCAATGAGTTTGACTCAAAAACTACACAATTGAATCCTGATAGCAATATCACAATTTTCAATATTTCAATATGCTAAATTACAACGGAATGCACAAAGTATAGAGTCGCCACCCACAACAAGTATGGGAAAATTTTAAGAACTGCACAAGAAATGGAACAATAAAAGGATTAGTCCCTATGAACTTTGAAACCTTATTGCTAAGACCCACTTCTCTCCAATATTTTTAGTTAACTTGGAACTGGATCAAAAGTGTTTGAAAGATGCTACACTAGAAAATCTAGGACAAACTAAACATGGTTTACTTCAACCTCCCTTGTAGAGTTGCCATTTTGTTAGATCTTTTTCTCGTAGAATCTCAATATAGCAATTATGCTTGACTCTTAGATTCCCAACTTCTGATTCATATAGGTAAGAGTCTAATTGATGAGGATTTATCCTCCTTCTTTGAGCTTCACAAACTCATGCGGGTGTACCTTCTATGGGTATGTGCAAGATCATTGGGGGCCAAAAAGTGGTGATGTGAAAAAATCCACTTTTCACTCGTCCAAAAGCGCATGAAAATGTTTGTTGACTTTTTAGTAGGCCTAGGTGTCAGTACACCTAGGAAAACCTGACACCAAAGCACAAGCTTAATCGGGTACATGATTTTTTCGAGTACATAATATTTTTGAGTACTTAAAAATATCGGGTACCCGAAACCTGTGGCATAAATCAAAACCCGCGAGCCGCTTTCCTCATTTCTCTCATCATTTTGGGTTTGGAAAATGGCTTGAAATATCCTATACATGATTTTTTCAGGTACCTGATTGCTCCAACAACAAATTTGACTCCATAGTTTATCTGGTATGTAAATTCTTGCTATATCTTGATTAATTTTTTTCATTTTCATGTTAAATGTAGTTTTTTTGGTTAAAATGGGGTTTTGTATTGATTTTTTTAATAATATATGAAATCGATTTGAAATTTATATTTGT
>MU226740.1:1535974-1547137 GCA_018584345.1 Thuja plicata
ATCAACTTTCTATCGATATAATTGCTGTCAAATTTTGAATTCGGTAAGTAATTATTAGTTATTTTCCAATTGAGTTACCTCTAAAGTGTTGATTTATATATTGATTGAAAAATGGCTATAACTTTCAAACGGTATAACATTTTTAAAATCCAAAAAATGCGTCACATTCTATGCTTCGTCTACTATAAGGAAAAATTTTGTTTTTTTGAATTTGGTAAATTTTTCAATGAGTTAAGCTGGTCAGACACGAGAGTTTTTTATTCTGAAAATGTTGTAGCAGATAATTCATAATTTTTTTTTTTTGGAATAAAATTACACAAAAATATGTGTCACATCCGGGCATGAGTCTACTACTTATATATAAAATCTTATAAAAAAATATTATCATTTGATTATGATTAAGGTGGTCAAACATACACCTACTTCTTATTTTTTTCCTGAAATTTTTGTACTGCTACATTGAAATCTATACTTTTGACCAATCATATTAATTTTTTTTAAGAAAAGGCCAAGTATTTTAGAAACTACATTCAATTTCCTACAGATTCTAATCTTACAACTTTTTGATATTAGGTTGATAGCTAGTTCAAATTTTCACGTCAAGTTTACTAACTCTGATTTTCTAATTTTTCATTGCCACTTAAGGGCATAGTTTGGCCCCTCACAATATTGCACATGCCCCTATAATTTATTGCTCCTCAGTAAACTTATCAACAGATCAAGGGTTTACATTTATTTGTCTCTATCTTTTACCGAAACAACTGATAACATATTCTACAAATGAGTAGAACTAGTCTTATGCAAAGCTTAATAAGCCAGACCATGAACTTGACAAGGGAAAATATCAGTGACATAAGGATTCTCATCCTTCTTTTATTCGAGTTCTAGACACAGGAAGGCTAACCTAATGATTCTCTCTCCAAAGAATCAATAAAATGAATTGTATTCTTCAATACAATTGATAAACATCTATGTTCTTAATAACAGAAATATAAAGGATTGTTTAATTTTAAGTTTGATGATGATAACTACTAATCAAAATCTAGACCAGTTCCTAATCTAGGGAAAAGAGTTATTGACACATACATTCATAGAAATATCTTAACATAAACACACATGAAACTCAGATGAGATGCCATACAAACCACCTTCTCATTCCCACACCCATGTATCAAATTATTATACTAATATCTAGCCCTCTGAAACTATTTATAAGATTTACTCCCTCCTTGAAAGAAACTCACAAATAATCTCACAGTTACCTTGTAACCAGTATATTTATAATGCCTTACAGATTAAACATACAAGAACATAAACGCAAATACAAGAAGACATCATTAATGTGAAACAGGAACCTCCATTTGTATTTTATTAAAATATTTCTGCTTCAGTACATTCAAAATAACAAAAAGGCTTGAAACTTAGACAAAATTCATAAATCTACCTCGCAGTTGTGAATTCACCATCCTTTACAATATGTTACAACTTGCTATTTATAGAGAGCACTAGCCATCTTGGAATCCTTAAAGAGAAAGGATGCAACAAGCTTTGGATGGCTAGGCAAAACCTAAAAGTGTGAAAAGACAAAAAACATTTACACTTTCAGTCGGTGGGAGAGAAACACTTGAGTAGCCGATTTAAAATCATTCCAAATCCTTTGCATTTGGCACCTTTGTCCGCAGATATTCGGGGTAACCTCTTGAATTTGTTGTGAGACCTAGTGACCGCCAATACAGGCTAACTTACACTAGTATTTATGATGATTACCCTAACTATTCTCATTGATTAGGTGCCAAGTATCACTTTACTCTTCATCTATCACGTCCAGGTCAATTGTTGTTGGTTTCTTCTTCTTTGGCTTGGTGATAGTGTCCCAAAGTGTAACTTCATCCTTTGAAGGCCAATTGAAACCTTGTAAGCTCTGCAACTGCTTTACCTGCCTCTCCCACTTGGCATCATTGATAGCCTTAACATCTACAACAAACTTTACAAAGTCTGTTTCTGCTTTAAAGGCTTCATCCAAGGCTTTATTGAACCTGTCCATGTCTAGGACACTGTCATATGTAAGGAATGTCTCTTTCTTAGGCAGTGGAGTATCAAACTCATTCCTCCATTCTTCAATAGAATTTATCTTATCATCTTCTCCTTTGATTGGAGGGATAAACGTTCTAAAATCTGGGCCAAACATGTTGACCCTTGCCTAAATCTAATTGGCTTTGCCTTTGAAAAAAGACAATGATGTGCCAATCTTCTCAATCATTTCCTCCACTTGGAAAACTATCTCCAGAATATCTATCTTGTGTGGTTGTAATGCCTCTAGTCTTTCAAACAGGGACCCCTTGCTTAACCATGTGCCAAAATATGGGTCCAAAGTTGCTATGTGTCCCTTTACCTTTGTTTCTAATCCAGGCAATCTATTGTATGCTTGTGTACTAGTTCCACATTTCCTTTCAATACATCTATCCTATGATGCAAGATATTGAGCAATGCAGCTAAAACTACATCATTCTTGTTTTGGTCTAGCTGCTATGTTCCTTGTGGGAAATCTTCAGTAGTTTCTATCTGAACAGATGCAAATTCCTTGGCTGGAGTGGGGAGAGATTTGGGAGCCTCTTCTAATTTCTTGTTCAATACTTCCACTTGCCCCTATAATGACTTGATTTGTATCAAGCATCTTTCTCTTTCTGTAATCACAACAACTGACTCGTCAAAGAGTTTTGCATATATTGAAGAAGTTTGCTCTGTTTTTGCTTGATTTAGGTGGGCAAAGTGGGTGACAACCTGGGAGATCTAAAGGTCAACAATATTTTGGACAGTCCAGATAATCTTATCCCCATCCATCTTCTCTTCAACACTAACCAAGGATGGCTTTTGTGTTCTTGGTGCCAGAGACCACATGGCTAAAGTCTGGGATCTTGGATCATGTCCACATCCCCTTATCATCTCTCCAATTTGAGTCTTAGAAGACAAATTGGAATATGGTTGCTTCCTAATTTGGTCAATGATAAAAGAAAAGGCCAAATACCATCCATGCACAAGTAGAAATCCACAGGACTTGGCCAATTTCTTAGCCTCCTCGGGTGTTATTGTCCCAGTCTTAGGATCATAGGCTTGTAGGGCTTGCAAAGCTTCACTTTGCATAGTATCACCCTTAGTTAGATGCAAATATGATCCTACCTCATGTTTCTTTCTCCATATTAAGAAGTTCTTTAATTCATCAGTCTTGATGAATGCATCATCACTTAGGGACTCTTCTTGATAGAGTTCTCTTTCATCTTGACACAATTAGATAGGCAACTCCACTTCTTCTTGGACATCTTTTTCTTTTTTCTTCCCTTCTCTAATCTTCTTCCTCAACTAATCAAGGTATTGCTTATCACCAGTGATTAAGGCACTCACTCTATCTTTCTTCTTCACCCGTGTCTCTGCTTGAGAAGGATCCCCTTTTTCTATTCTTTATTTCTTCCTTGGGGGCTCATTTGTAACTTTAGTATCAGGAACCTCTATGAGATAAACTTCTATGTTTTTCTCCACTACATGTGGTTGGTTCATGTGAGGAGGGATATATATTGGATATCCTCACTCACTCTCCTCTTCATATTCATAGGATGAATGCTTCTTAGGGCCTCTCTATTTTCCTCAATCTGTCGCTCTATTTTATTATACAAAGTATGACACATTTCAATCATCTTTGTGAGTCTTTGTATTTGAGGTAATCCTGGGAATAAAATCCAAAAGGGATCCCTTTTTTCCTCATTTCTTGTTCCAAATATATGAGGTCTTGGTATTTTTAAGCTCTACTTTTTGCCTCTTCATCATCTAAGATATTTTTGATAAGATCCTCTTCAACATAATCCTCATGTTCTTTAATGGAAGTGATACTTGGGGTCAACAAATTCTTTGTACTCTTGATAAAACCCTTAGGGTATACATACCTATACAAGGCCATGCTCATTATGTACTGCCCTAACCATTTATTCACTGCTTCCGTAGCCCTTTTCCCAATCGTAAAGTCCACAACTTTGAACTTTATGATCTCTTGGCCACTTGTCCACATATTGACAAGGTCTAAGAAGCTGAAGCACCCTAACTGTCAATCTAGTTACATGGAGGCCCATCAAGTCTAGAAGTAGATGTATAATCCAATTCTCAAAACCATAGAATTCATTCTCATTGGAAGTGTAATTCCAAACCCTAATTCATAACTGTACGAGGTTTGGTTGGCCTTAGTAAAGAGTCGTAGGCCTCAAAAACTCTGTGTTCATGTTGTCTATATTGAAGTATAGAATCAAATGCATTAAAAGAGAATAATGCATGACCTTGGGGTTGGTCTTCTTCTGAATACTGATTAGCCCCTTATGCATTCTGCCAATGACATACTGAATGTAGTCAAAGTCAGTGTTGAAGTGGGAGTTCTGAATATCTAAGATAATCATCAACAAATCTGTTGGAAGCTTCTCACTGTGCCCATCAATTCCTAGTACTCTACATATCCCATAAGCTATATATTTCATGTAAAAACTCAGGTCTTTAAATTCATAAGTTCCACCCTTAGAAGAAGGCATTGGGGCTACATAATTTCTATTTGACCTAGGCACATGAGCCTGGATCAGATTCTTTACTACATTGACTTCTCTGGTATACTTCTTCTGCAATTTGGTCAATTCAATTTTTGTTGAAGAGACCTAGTATATACCAAAGGATTTCATGAATGATGCACTATCCAAGGTAACTAAGGTTGTTTCATCACCTTTTCTGATTTTATTAAAGGTGGGGTCATAATTCCTGGCCAATTCTGCTAAAATTTCTACATCTACGAAGACATCTGGGACAATTAGCTTAGCTAAACCTAATGTCCAAGGGTTTGACACAGGAAACTATCTATCCTTATTGTTGTAGAAATAATTAAATAAATGGTAACCAGAGCACCTAGGATTGTTAGCATCCCTACAATTTGACATGCTATCAGTGTAGGATTCATCATCTACCTTTTTATTTTGGTTGGTTCTAGGAAGCAGAGCCACGAATTCTTATGAATAGTTCCTTTTCCCTTTTTGTTCCTCTTTTGCATCCTTGCTTCCTTCAGTGGCTGAAACTCTGCTTGGTCCTTCTTGACTCATCTTTACTGGTTCTGGATTATCTTTCTCTCTAGAATAATCTCTTCACAATTACTCTGCAACTTATGCAATTCTTTTCTATGTGCTCTAAAAAAAATTTAATCACAATGTACAAAGGTTGTGTATATCTATCATTGAAAAATCAATGCATCAGTCTAGTTGAGAACCTAGAAATCATTGTTCAATCACTTCTACAATAACTTTTCATTTCTTAACACTAATTATCTCCTAGTCATGACACTTGAAGTTTACAGGTAATCAAATTTGAAAAGCCCAATTGGAAAAGTCATGAGTTCTTTTTTTGTTTTAAAACCTTATTTTATGTGAAAGGCTTAATACACAATCTGATTGGCTTTTTTTTCTTACTTTTTCATAGCTCAGTGGATTACTTGTACTCTATAAGGATCTTTCATCTTTATTAACCCTACCTTTTATATTTCTTTCCTTGAATTGGCGTGAGATAGGATACTCATGATCTTCCTATACATAGACCATAGTCTATCTTGAGATCATGTGACTGCCTTATCTCCAAGTTGTTGAAAGTTTCCTCTGACCTTGGTTACATTATGATATCTAGCACCAGCCACATATCTCTTAGTTCATCAATGATTCTCGCTAAGTTTCTAGATGGTTTTCTTAACTCTGACTTTGTTCTGAGATTCAGTGTTGGGCATTCATTTTAACTTTACCTCGATTTTGGTTCACCTTAACTCCAAGTAACTCATTTCTTCTTGTCTCTAAATATCACAATGAACTGTACCTTACCTTTTTTAAAAAACTATGATCAAATCTAGAGGTTCAGAGACAACTGAAATGCCAAGTTGCTGAATTTTTTACTTAACCATGAGTTTATTTAGAGATCACGTGCTAACCACACGATTAGATCTTGATCTACGGCTTGTGCTAAATCTCTAAATTATTATGTACTTGCTCATTTTATCTGGATATTACCCGACCACCCTTGATCTTACTTTTAATCTGTAGCTCATGTTGACTCT
This sequence comes from Thuja plicata, assembly GCA_018584345.1. Lineage (NCBI taxonomy): Eukaryota > Viridiplantae > Streptophyta > Pinopsida > Cupressales > Cupressaceae > Thuja > Thuja plicata. The sequence goes on from MU226740.1 coordinate 1,542,090, forward strand.
CATAATCTTTGGCTCTAACTCCAATCTATTCTGAGATTACATGACCAAAGGCTATTTCGCAATCTTGCAATATTTGGACTAACTCTGGTCAACTCTGGAGCTTCAAAGATAAAGGCTATCTCTGAATCATTGAAAGATCTGTCTAAACTTGGGTTTTCTTGGAGACTTCACAAATACCACATATTTCTTTAGCCACTTAAACATGTGTCTGCATCTTAGCTCATCACCTCTTAATTGCTGAACGACTCATGATTTCTTAACCTTTTCAAGTGATTTAGTGACAAACGCACATCTCTATCTTGATCAGCAGTTCAGATTCACTCATGGAAAACCTAACTTGGCTTTGAATTAACCACAACTTACCATGGTTCATTCAAACATTCAGCGATTGAGTAGATCTCTAAGTCGCTAAATAATTCTTATAACTTGGGTTTAATCTAGAGATCACACGCTAGCCCTCGTATCTTTCCTTGATCAATGATCAACACTGAGTCTCTAAATAATTATGTACCTTACCAATTATTCCCGAGATTACATGGCAACCCCTTATTCTGCTTTGATCCAATGACCTACGCTGAATCTCGAGACTATTTTCTTTACAACACTTTCATTCTGAGATCACGCGACCAAGTTATCTTTGAATCTCGTAATAAAATTCACTTGACTTGGTCTCAACCATAGGTTCATCTAGAGATTGCACAACTATTTTATCTCCAGGTCTCTGAAAGATCTATTTACTCTGGGGTTAATTTAGAGATCACGCGTAGACCACATGATCAAACCAAGGATACAACAAGATCAACGACTCTTTCTTAATCGCTGAAGAAAATCTCGACCTTGGCTATTATTTGGACATCACGCACCAACATCTCATCTAGAAAAAGATCAATGATCCTTGCTGAATCTCACAATGTTTCACTTAACCCTTATTGCATTTGGAGATCATGTGACAAAGTACAAAGTAACCTTTGTCTTTCCCTTAGATTGGATTACGAGATCACACGATCAAGATATCTCTGAATCTCCAAATATTTCTAGTAATTGGAGTTAACTCATGAGATCTAGCACTAGCCACACAATGAGAACCACATCCACGGTTGTCGTCGAGTCTCTAAATATTTGCGTTGACCACATTTGTCTAGCGATCATGTGGCAACCGCACGATGAGAACAATATCAACCACCTGCGCTTAATCTCTGAAAGTATAAGAGAATATTCCTTTCTTCTCGATATTAAGAGATAAAAGCTTGCACCAAGTCTCCAGACCATAAATAATATTTGGTTCTAATCACAAGATTAGGAGATAAAGGCAAAGGCTAAAAGGCACATGACTTAAAGCCACTTAAGTTACTCGACAAAAGTAACTTCAAAAAAGAACAATGACATTGGAGTCTAGGGTTTTTGCATGGTAAAGACACAAATTACCTAGGGTTTAAGGTTTCCAACCATTTTTTTCTCACATTGATTGGGAAATGAACACTTTGCAGAAATATTTGATGGTACACTAGAACAGACGTTGACATTTAGGGCATAAATGGTACTGAGAACCAAAACCGTCAGCAAGACTTTGAAAACACAAAATAGTCCCAACACAGGGATTTGACCAAATATCCCACAAAGTCATTATATGTATTAACCTCTAGGTTTTGAATAGTCATGGCCACACATATGAGTCCTATAGGTATTCTCTTCTTAACATCAAACCCTAAAATATGACATAAGACATGATATGTATATCTAAAGTAAAACTCAAAAGAAGAAAATACAAGTGGATATTCCTCAACATCAGTGAGTGGGATCAATTTATGTTTACACCCCTTTGGTCTATACCTAGGTACTTCCACTCTTCTAAGAGTATCCTTATGAATTTTATAGTTTTTTGCTTCTTTTCTCAAATTGATATGAATACAAGTAGCTCTTGGTATCACGGAGGCCTCAAAAATTCTATTTCTATCTATGTTTACCAAAGATCTCATATCCCCTCTCTTAATGGTTCTAGAGGTAGGGCATCATGCCCTTAGCTGGGGCTCTTAGGAATTCAACATCCATGAAAACATTTTTTTCTATCAACTTGGCCAAATTGAAGTTCCATGGGTTGCAAATAGGGGTGATTTTATCTTATTTTGATATAAATAAGTGAATAATGCCCAACTAGATGAGGGTCTGATAATACCCCTACAAACATGAGAATTATCTTCCTAGGCACATAGAGGATCTTGGGAGTAAATCTAAGAAATCGTTGTATAAATCCCTCCCCTTTTGTTTCTAGCTTGGTCTAGATGCAATTGATTTATCCCAACTCATCTTGATAAAACCCCAACTCCTCTAAAAACTAGGACAACAAATGAAATTCTCAATTTTGACAAAAAAAAATCCAAATATTTCAATCACACTTCACAAACCTAGAGAGGAGAAAATTTAAACTTACTTCTTCTTTCAATGTTGCCTCTAAACTTTTAAAAAATTCTTAGAATCCCTTCATTTGCAAAAAGCTCTTTGTTTTGCTTCGAAGATTGAAACTGTGCACAATGATGGTGAAAATACCTTATTTATTTACTACCAACTTTCAATGATTTGTGCTATCTTTTCAAATTTAATTTACATGAGATGAGCAATTGATTATTGACTATTCGTGCAAATTCTCCAATTTGAATCTCATTCGTTGATCTCCTTTGATGTCAAATTCCATAACAGGGTCAAAAAAATTTGCATTCTCTTTGACACCAACATTAATCTAGCATGACACAGATGTGGCAGTTAACTATTTGTTTGACCCCTCCAAATTAGATGACATCTCATAATATCATGGAGTCAAACAAACCTTTACTTTATGTGAGACCCACTAAAACACATGTTAACAAATTGCGGCATAGAAACATCTTTCCTTACCAACTTCTTCATCTCATGATGTTGCAAGATTCAATCTCTATGACATATGTATGCATCTCACAAGATTTCAAGGTTTAACAAGATCACATTGTATCCTTGTGAAGGTGTAACCAAGTGACACCTATCACTTTTCTTCTTTCCTCTTGTTAGACACATGTCACCTTCTCGCAAGATTGTAATTACCTCCAACCTACATCATTAGCTCCTATGATCATGAACCTTTAAAAAATCCTTGTATAATTCTCCCACGCTTTCAAACATGTGGAAACCTTTCACAAATTTACAATCTAACTACATGTCATATTTGATAAGTCACGAAGATACGAATGACAATTTATTTAACCATTTACAATGTATTGCAAGGTCCTAGGAAAAAGAGACTGCTAACCTTAATTGTTGCAATGTTGCACTCAAATATTTCTTTATTCTCCTTCACTAGGTCACCTTACATGTGATGTTCAGTCACAACATCATATTATGACCATTACAACGTCCACAACCTCTACGATCTTGCGCTCTTCTTCTTGTGGGACCAGATATGACATGTGAAGGTCTCTCGTACCATCATGAGCTAACTATGAGTTGTTTCCTTCAAGCCACAAAGATGTGACTAACGTCTCCTTCAACCGATAATCACCTATTGCAAGGTTGCAAACGTGATGAAAAATTATCTTTAACTATTGTCATGATGTGATCTGACATTGCTTGTTACCTTCAATAGCTTGTCTCAACTTTGCAACTTCCCTAGATATTTTACCTTGGCGGTTACAATCATGTGCTACATAATTATATGTAGCAATTGGAGGCTAGTCACAAGATCACAACTTATCTTTGTAGCTTGATGTAGCGGTTGCAAACTTGCACCCAACACCCTTTCTTCTTTATGAGTATTAAAATGAGGTTCTATGAGACCAAATTGCAACATCACAGGGTTAACAATATGACCACAAACCTAGCATTCAATTTTGCAATCAAACACTTAAAAGGGTTTAATTCACATGTGAATATAAGTCATGACTAAAAGTTGGTCATTTCGTAGGGCAATAGGAGCATTTAAGTATTACGACCAAACACTTATGGGTGGCTTAGAAAAATTAAAACACGACCATTAGGAAGACATATCGACTGGTTGAAAAGGAAATTAGGCTTGATAAATACATGTTCAAGGGACATGCCAAAATGACTTAAAACCAAGGGAGCAGGTTGAATAGGTCATCGATGAAAAAGAAAATAAGGGACCCTAGGGAAAAATGGATATATTATTTGAAATTTGAAGCCCTAATATAAAATGTATAGATAAAAGGTTGAAACCTACTTTGTAATTGCACTTACATTTCACAATCCCAACACATCTAAAGAACCCACAATCTAGAAAGACCACAACTTTGATACTATAATTTAGTTAGATACCTAAACACATAAAATTTGAGTTAAAATATTAAACATCAAACCCTCTTCAAATAAATATTTAAATTTAATGAATGGATACAATTATCTAGTGGTTTCTTCAAAATATATGTACTTGAATTAACAATTTTTTGTACATGAATATCTAAGAATTTCTATAAATGAAATGTGATATTTATCTAGAAAATATGTTGTGATAAAAAAAATTTAAGAAGTCAAAGATAAATGGAGCAAAACTTGAGAAATTATTACAACAAAATAATCATCGAGATTACAACTCACACAACACCTACTAGCACTTATATGCACCAAACCAATAGATGAATTCCTCAACACTTAAGAATGGTTTAATTGACCCAAAGACAACAAATAACTAATTTCTAACAACAAACAACAACAAAACAAAAATCCACATAAAATTAGAAAATAAACTTCACGCAAATTCAAATAACCTAGGCAATAACATAGCATATATAAAAACTAACCATTTGCAAATCATTAAGATACAAATGTATTTATTGTTAGAATGAATTTAGAATAACTGAGAGGGGAGGGGTGAATCAGTTATCCTCAGGTCTAGATGTAGCAAATAAAAACTTTCTGTATTTCAGTTCTACTCGGCAGCAGTAGCATAAGTCAACAACTTTAATCATGCAGTTTACTGTCTAATGAAATTAGCTTGTAGAAACATAACAGTAAAACAAACCATAAGCATTCATACAAGTTGACACAAGTATTTAACATGGAAACCC
>MU226740.1:1556042-1587618 GCA_018584345.1 Thuja plicata
GGTAATTCAAAGAACAATTTACATACCAATCACTTCCCCCATTTTCATATCTTACATTTTAGTAACATAATCAATTCTTCACAAAACAAACAAAACATTTCAATAATTCCAAATTCTTTATGTTACACTTGCAATGTCACTTTCCAACATTTATTGAGTGAAATTTCCACCAAGAAACCAATGGTCTAATGGATTTTAGCCACAACCTCCAATATCTAATAGTTTTCCATCCAAAGAAGTTAATGTAAGAGCTTCCACTAATACATAAAGTTGAAGTGATAAAATGAAATAGATGAAACCCAAAATGCTTGTAATATGTTGATTTATTTAAATTTTTTGCTCCATGTCATAAGACAAAATAACTCACCATTTACAATTATAAGTTCCATGCACAACTTGTCATAAATTAATGCAATAGATTCATATCAAATATATCATAAATTATTTAAAATAGCTTTATGTAGCTAAAATAGTAGTTCATACAAAACTCATTACCCCTTCTCATGCCACAAAATATCCACATTTAATGTTTAATTAATTCTAGTAAATATTATGCTCGTGATTTTTTAAAACCTAATTAACATATTAAATAAAATATCTTCCTTTATTAAATGAATCACTATGTGGGAGATAGGAATGATTAATAATTTTACCAAATTAATTTTATATATGGGGAACATGACACCTTGTTTAAGGTCTTGGGAGTTGGGACAACAATCCATCCCTTTGGTTCTCATGAATAAGCTTAAGAATCCATTGAGCCTTATCCAAATCATCCTAGTCTTTCGTATTCCAATTTACATGCTTCAACATATGCTCACTTCACTAAAAATCTAGTCACCTTATTCCATCTATAGGAATGTGGGGAAAGGAGATAGAATCAAAACATGAAGATAGATTAAGAATTTATTTAGCCACCACCATTAATCGTCAAGAGAAATCTTGAAAATTTCTTTTATTTAGAAGGGACACCCAAATCGTAGGTTTATTTTCACAAATGACTTTTTTCCATCCTAGAGAACAAGCACAAACCAATGCTTGAAAAAATACATAAGCTTCCATTTTATTATTAGAATAGATTTTCATATAAGTAGAGAATAGAAATTTTACCACTCTCTAGTATCCTATGTTGGAGTACAATATCACTGAGAGGCGGGTGAATCAAGGATATAGAACAATGGATATATATATATATATATATATATATATATATATATATATATATATATATATATATATATATATTGTTGGAATTATTTGTTGTTGTGGTTGTTGTTGTTGTTGGCATTCATGTTTTGTCACTAATGTCAACATATGTTTCTATTGAGACAAAACATACTCGATATTACTATTGCGTAGATGACTGATAGAAGTGTACAGGTAGTGTATGGTTTATTCAAGGCATGCGAAGATGAGGATGTGTACATGGATGTGTTTTGATATTATGTCTAAGGTCGTTTGGCTTAATGTTGTAGATGGAGTAAGTTACAGTTGTTTTAGTGAAAACTGGGTGTTGGACAGTGACTGTGAACTATGACAAAGTTAGTCTCTGATTTTTGAGGATAACTTGTGTGTGATATCAATTCATGTTATGCGATCTTGAGGAATGGCAGAAGACATGTTTAGGAATGTTTTTTATTATTCTTGGGTCACAAGACTCTTGGTGACATCATTTGTGGCATGTATTTTAGAGAAGACCTATTTGCGGTCGACTTCAGAGATGAAGTGTGTATTGTGGATTGCAAGTGTGGATTACAGAACTTGGATTATATTTGATGATTTTTAATTGATGTTTACTTTTTATAGGTACCGTGTGTATCTAGCAAGGGGTTATGTAATTATTTGTGCATTAGGGAAGTATTAATTGGATGACATAATTAATTATTGTAAACTTATTTAAAAGAAAGTTGTTTTCTTTTGTGGAGAGTGTGGTAACAACGAAGTGTGGAATCTGCGAGCTTGTTTGTGCTTAGTCTGTTGGATGTAGAGCAGAGGATGTGATTAAGAGACTTCATTGGAACTGATCAAGCAAAGACATTTTCTATCAGACAGTTCATTAGATTGTATATTTCATATACACTAGTACTTTGGACAGTAAGTCCTAAAGGTGGATTTAACCTTCTTTAAGCAGTGTGCCTAGGCAGTGAGCCTATTGTTCTCTTGAATCCTAATAGGGTCTATCCTTTCACAGAATATATGTACTATAATGCATTAATAATATCCTAACATGGCTAAATATTTTAGCAGGGATACTATACTCTCAGTACACTATTTGTGGGGGCTAATTCCCACTAGGGTTTTACCTTTAACAGGGTTTCCTTGACAATAAAGGATTGTGTTATGGTGTTGCATTTACTATGTTATCATTTGGATTAAAGTTTTGGTTTATAAAGTTTAATGTTTAATAATCTATCTCGCAACTGATTCACCCCCCCTCCCCCCCTTCTCAGTTGTGTTGATGGACTATTATTTCTAACAATTGGTATCAAAGCTTCTGGTCCTTAGAGAGAAAGATTAACAACTTGAGGTGATCCTGAAAATGGCATACCATAGGAAGGATAGTCTGAAGTTTGATCCTAAAAACTTTGACAATTGGAAGAATAATATGAGAACTCATTTTTTGTGTTTGGGAATTGACTATTGGATGATTAAAAAGAAAGATGATTCGGTCAAGACTAAAGATGAACTGGATAAAGCTACTGATGAAGAAAAGAATGTGTTTTATTATAACATAGTTTCAAGAGAAGCACTGATTAGTGCACTCTCTAAAGGTGAATTCACAGAGGCTAAAGATTTGGATTCTACACATAAAATTTGGTCAAGATTGGAAGCACTATATGAAGGAGATAAGTTTATTAAGTAGGAAAAGTTGCAGAACTGGAAGACAAGGATGGAAAATCTGAAAATGAAAGACGATGAGAATATTAGAGCATATGTACAGAGGGTTATGAGGTTTTTTATTGGCATTAGAAACTCTAGAGGCACATACAATGAAGAAAAAGTGACCACAAAAATTATTAGATCTTTGACACCTATTTACAAAACTAAAGTGCAAGCTATAGAGGAGATCATACCTTTGACAACAAACTTCAATAGAGAGATGTTGATTGCAAAATTAACTACTTTTGAGGTCGCAGAGCTATGAGATCCATTACCTAAGGTTGAGGCAACATTCAAGGTGACTATGCATAATAATAAAAAGACTTTATTAGGGATTGAGAGCACCAACAGAAGTTACTTTCGAGAAGAGCTTGGTGAATATGCTGATGATTTGGAAAAGATCCAGGAAGAAGAAAGGAAGATAGATGAAATTGTGGCCCTGATCGCTAGAAGAGAAAAGAGAGGTAAGGGTAAGTTTGAAGGAAATTTACCTCTAAAATGTTTTTCATGTAATAAGATAGGTCATTTTGCATATAGATGTCCTACAAGGGTTCCTAAACATAAATCTAAGTTTTATAGACCTAAGTATCCCAAGGATAAGGAATGTTACTATGCTAGTGAAGGTGTTTCTAATGATGATGCTATTCATTATGATGAGATTTGATATATTTCTATCAAGCATAATGAACCTATTCATGAAGAGAAATCCCTAGTGTCTCATGTTGAAAAGAAATATAAATGGCTCATAGATAGTGTTGTTCACACCACATGAATGGTGATAGAAATAAATTTGTTAAGATAACCAAGTATGATGGTGGTGTTGTGAGATTTGGTGACAACACTCCTAAGCTTATCCTTGGAGTTGGAACTATTTATTTAGATAGAAAGACTAATACTGATGATGTGTTACTTGTTGATGGACTTAAGCATAACTTGTTGAGTGTTGGACAACTGGTGGACAAAGGTTATCAATTGAATTTAATTGATGGTAAATATTCTATTAGAAGTAAGTCTGGATAACTGATCGCATATGGTACTAAGTCAATAGGTAATGTATTTGAATTGAAAACATATGAGGCTTCTTGTTTTATTGCAAAGGTTAATGATAGTTGGCTATGTCATAGAAGATTTTGTCATGTGAATCTTGATAATATTGTGAAGGCAAGTATGACTAATATTGTTAGAGACCTACCAAAGATTGTGAAACCATCTAACAACATGTGTGTAGAGAATGTGTAATGAGGAAACATAATAGAAGTTTTTTTAAAATAAAATCTTACTCAGCAAAAGGGAAGTTGGATATGGTGCATACAGATTTGTGTGGTACTACAAGAACAAGACCTTACTATAGTGAAATGTATTTCATACTTTTTTATTGATAACTTTTCTAGGATGATGTGGGTTACATATATTAGAGAGAAATCTGAGGCTTTTGACAAATTCAAGATATTCAAAGAAAATTTTGAGAATGAATAAATTTTAAAGATAAAATGTTTAAGATTAGATAGAGTTGGAGATTTTACTTCAAATTTTTTCAATACATAGTGCGAAGAGCATCAAACATACAGACAAACATCTACTCCTAGGACACCAAAACAGGATGGGATAGCAGAGCAAAGAAACATAACAATATTAGATGTTGCAAAAACTATGTTTCTGGAAGGAAATGTATCACATGTTCATTGGAGAGAAGTTGTTGGTACTATTGTTTATACTTTGAACATACTTCAGATCATAGAAGGTACAAATAAGACTCCTTATGAATTATGGTTTAATCATACTTCTACTGTGAAATATTTAAAATATTTGGAAGTAAATGCTATATCAAAAGAGATGATGAGATAGGTCAGTTTGATGCTAGAAGTGATGAAGGAATCTTCCTTGGTTATTTCACTAAGAGAAAAGCTTATAAATGTTTTAATTTGAGATTGAGGAAGATGATTGAAAGTGCTAATGTGAGGATTGATGAAAAGTTCCATATTCAGGAAATAATATATGATTGTAACCATATTATAGAGAATAAGGAGGTTACTGTAAATCAAGAAGAACATTTTGAGATTGATCATGAGATCAAGGTATGTCAGGAAGACTCAAATGATTCTACTAAAATTCCTAAGACACTGAGGTATGTTAAGAAGAACCATCCTGAAAATCAAATTACTGACAATGCAAACAAAGACATGATGACAGGATCGAGATTAAGAGATGAAATTTGTTTGATTTCTCAAGTTGAACCAAAAACTACTGATGAGACATGTAGAGATGAATATTGTGTTACTCCTAAAGAGAGTTTGTTGTCATTAGTTTTCTACAAAGTCATATATTGGTGAAAGAAACCAAATGAAAGAAGTAATACAATGAAGAATACATAGTTGGTAGAGGCAACCAAGAAAACCACGGAGCACCGATCAGGTATCAAGCATTGTACGAGCTATATATACCAAGTCATGCAAAGACAGTTACCAAGCACTCACAAATATCAATAAGACAGTACAAAGTTAATCGAGTAAGAACAAGCATGTTTACTGAGCACTCTAGAGTCAGCATTCCAATTAAAATTAGATACATTGGATTTGGACACCAAGCAAGAAGCGTTGCACAGAATTTGAGGTAAAATTTAGTTGAGTCATTGGGAATCCAAACACATGATTGGATAGGATCATGGGGAAGATCCATTAATGAAGTTTTAGGAGGCATTCACCATTGGAGATGTAAGCTAATTTTAACCACTTAATCTCCACCATTGATTCTTGAAGCCCTAGATCTAGTTAACCACCTAAATATAGTATAAGACATCAATTTTGAACATTGACCAGAGAGATGGAAAAGAGTTGACATAACAGAGGGTTGACATTGTTGTTAAGATTGTTGACAAAGTTGAAATAGTTGATGAAGATGTTGAAAGGTGAAGTAGAGGAGAGGTATACAGAATGAAAAAAAGCTTATGAAGCTAAGATATCGAGTGCATAATAAGGTAACATAGATATAGAACACACTGAGTCTGGACAACATTTAATTGATGCACCTTTATTAGACATTTTGTAGTGAATTTTTTTGTAATAAGTGAAGTACAAATCCCACTTGTGGGTAGGCCCTAAAAGGTCTTATATTTTGTAAATCCTTTAACCAGGCACATCTCTTAGATTAGAGATTGATAAATCCTCTCACAAGGTAGACTAAATAAGTATTTTGTACTCTTAACCAAGTATAGTACTCCTAACAGGGTAAGCTATCATAAGTAGCTAAATTTGTAGCTCTAACCGAGCAACCTTTTTACTGCAGTAGTGAAGGATTGTGGGTGTCATCCCCACCACAATTTTTTCCTCTAATGAAGGATTTTTGCGTGACCAAAATATTTGTGTTATGTGTTGCATATTTTATGGTTTGGAATATTTACCTTAAGTTCATTATATGCATTGTATTCAACTCGGTAATAGATCCAAATGAATGGTTAAAAGTTTTCAAGGTGTTGATTCACCCCTCCCCTCTTAGTACATTACTTTCCTAATTTATTCCAACTATACCAACAATTGGTATCAGAGCTAATCTCTTGAGAAAAGTATTTAACCATCTAAGAGGAAATCTCATGGCTATGGAAAGTTACTAGCAATCTAATAAGATTGATAGTCTTGAGTTTGAAATAGAAAGTGCACAAGAGGTAATTGAAGATTTGAAAAGAAAGTTGGAAAAGTCCTTGAGAGTGAGGAAGCAATGGTGTAGTGAAATTAAATCTACTCAAGAACATGTTGATAATCTTGAGACAACATCTCAAGGTAGTTTGAGTGATGAAGCTGAATCGGCCATTGCACAACTCTTGGAAAATAAGAAGACACTCACTGAGAAACTAAAGTCAGCAAAGAAAGATCAAGACGGACAAAAAGTAAGAATCACTGAGATACTTGACTCTAAGGGAGTAGTTGAAAATGTACTTACATTAGCTAAAGAAGATAAAATAAATTCTAAAGCTAAAATAGATGAGAAAGAACCTGAGAATCAAGCACTAAAGTGTGAAGTTGAAAGATTGGATAGTGAACTAAAAATTGAAAAAGAAGCCAGTGAGATACTAAAGAGAAGTGATGAAGCACTAAAATTGGACTTAGATTCAATAGTGAGAGCACTACTGAGAAAGGAGAATCATCTAAGCAAGATGAAAATTAAGACACTTTTGCCCCACCGAAGACAAACAAGCCTAGTTGTTACTAGTGTGGGAAATCTGGACATACTGCAAATGTCTGTAGAAGCAAAAGAGGTAAGTCACCAAGCTCACCTAAGTTTGATGGGTATTGCTATAACTACAATAAGTATGGGCACCAAGCATTTGAATGCAGATAAAGAACTATAAGAAACACAAGGAAGCCTACATTTGATGGATACTACAATACTTGCAACAAATACGATCACAAGTCTGAAGAATGCAAATCACCAAGGAGAAATGACAAATGGGTACCGAACTGACAAAAAATGCAGAGTAACCAACAAAATACATATATACCATGGGACTACAATACAAGGATATCATATTTAGTCTGTGGAAGGTATGGACACATAGCAGAAAATTATATGTTATTTCATGGTAGAAACAATAGGAGAACTTGGAGAAACCCGGGAATGACATGTTTCCATTGTCACAAGATAGGTCACCTTGCCAAAGATTGCAGGTACCGAAAGAAGACTCCAACCGAGGAAGAGACATTTAAGAAACCAAAACTAACTGTTGAATAGATAAGAGAGAGATGAGTAGGACATGGAAGAGAAAGACCATGGAAGATGCAACATCATTCAGGACATTTGAAGGTGCCACATGCTCTGCATCAGGTGCAACCAACTCTACCTAATCAATCATAAGGTATGTATATGAACTGCAAAGCAAATATTTAAATCTTAAATCATTCCTTAGTAAATGTGGAGAGATCCACATTAGCATATTTAGAAGCATTCATATACATTATGTTAAATTCATATTGTATATCATTCAGTAAGAAGTAAGTAAAGTAAATCGGTAAAAGGGATTGGTAAAGAATTTATTGTTATTTTATGACCATTGAAAACCCTAAAACCTAGTGAAAGCTATAAATAGACCCAGTCATCTATTATTGTCACTTATCATTTTCAAGAGCATTGTGAGCAAAGTTGCAGAGTTGAATCTTCAAGTGTAGTCAAGTGATCAACAAGGTATTCCTAAACTATTACAATATTTTGCAAGATAAGTTGAATGTATTTGGATATCAGTTGGTGTTGTCCTATTTTTATTTTCACAACCAAACCAATAAATGTGAAGCCCTAAGTGAATCTATTAGAGAAATTGAAAAGATGGCACCAAAGCTTAAGAACCTAGTTGTTGTAGAGAACGTTGAGCTCATGAACCCTAAGTATAAGCTACCACCAACAATAGCAGCAGAACATGATAAGACAAGAGCCCTAACATCAATACCAACTAGGTTTATATTGGCTGAAGATGTGTGAGCATTCATACATTACAAAGTTGAGGAGATATGAATATCGAAGATTTATATGTCATTTCAGAAACTATGTATGAACAAAAGGCTGAAAGATGACCACGTTCATCTTGAGACTAAGGGTTTGACTAATGCCCTTCATATACTGAGAGTATTAAAAATAGAGTGGGTAAGAATGGTCCTCGACCAAGTACATGACCAATTCATGGGGCTTGACCAACTAGTGAAGATCACAAAAGATGTTCTACACATCGAAACTAGTTACCTGATCGGTGACAAGCCAAAGGCTATAAGGTAAATTGAGAAGAACAAATTGAGTGAATTGACAAAGGAAAAATGGGATGAGAGAGGTCTGAAGACATCTATTTTTGAAGACCCTGAACTAAAATTTGCATATAATGTTATATCCTACCGAGTATTTCAATCTTCGAGAGTTGACAACATAGCATGTGGAGCTGTAGATTTGGCATACAAAATTGTGAGGAAGGACATGTAGATTGACATCTGTGAGATTTTGCTGAAGAAATTGGAAGATAAATTGAATACCATAAGGAAAGAAAAGTCAAATACTTTAAAGTTTGGATCATTACTCGTATGTATTTATTTATATTTTATAAATTTATTCCCATCTATTGGTAATGTTACATGGAGCACTGAGAAACCGGTCATATATCAAATAAAGTATTACATATTGAGTCTAGGTGAAGATCTTGATATGGTTATTGTTATAATAGGAAAAACCCTATTCTCCCAAGAACACCTACATGCATAACCTATTACATGGAAGAAGTGAACAACAGAAGACATGAAAAACTATGGAGGCCAAAAAGGCAGAGGAGACATCATATGCACAAGAAAATAATATATTAACAATATGTTTCAAGATGATACAATGTGATGTGAAAAACTCCTTATGAAAAAACAAAGAGGTGAATCCTTATAAAAGGAATCACATAGCCCTAAAAGGGAAAACCTAAGGTTAGCTTAAGCAACTGGAGTGAATAGGTGAGTTAGTAATTAGATCATAATGATTTAATTAATAACCTGAGAGACTATTACTCTAACACCCCCACTTAAGATAACCTTAGGGAGAAGCAAAACCTAGGAGACTACTGCAGAAAGCAGGAAAGAAGGGTCCCAGCAACAAGGCCTGATCAGGTACCCAAGTACAAGAAATAAACTAGATGAAGAAAACCAAGCCTCCAATCTAGGGAAAGTCCCAAAGAAAGGAACAAGAAAGAGAAGGAAGCATCTCCAAAGCATGAAGCTGTAAACACTGTCAGAAGTAACTGCTGGAACCCCCACTAAAAAAGTGCATGACTAGGTAGAGAAGACAAAGTCTGAAGAGTTGATCAATCGAACCCGAGAATCAATAGAACCAACAGGAGAACCCCCCCATAATGCTGAACAGGGAGAGGGGTGATAGGAACACTAAAATGCAAAGCCAGAAACATCTGCAGAAAGAAGAATCAGGAACACCAATAGTGCAATAGAAGTACAAGTATAGGATAAAGGGCGGTATCACCAACACACAGCATGGGCTAATGTCATGGAAGGTATGCTCACTTGACAAAGGTGGATGAGCACAAAATGGCAAAACATCATAACCCCCCATGGCACTTTATAACTGAGTGCGAGTACAAAAAACACACAAGGTGCTCAAAATCCCAGATATGCAAAAGTAGGCACTTTATCTTAGTGTGTTTACAGAAGAAAGAATGCTACAGAAGAGAAGCATACAATACTCAGAAGTCAGAAAGAAGAGTGAGCCAGAAGAATAGAAGAAGAGATCCCAGGACCTGTAGAACCCAAGTAATCCGCCAGAGTGTGAAAGAGAAAATCTTAGAGGAGAGAGAACCTAGAGAAGAATCTATAAAAAAGACCCTTGCAACTGAAAATCTCACTGAACTAGCTTTCCGACGATATCTGGTTTGCCAAAAATGGAGTTCGGATGAGCTAGATATGGCTCCCAAAAGGCAGAAAATAGACATCAAACTTTGACAGAAAAAAACACTATCAAAATAATAGAACTCAAAAACCCCAACCTCTATCATCGAAAATTTCTTGAAAAGAGCTTTCCGACGATATATGGAAGTCAAAAAAATACCCCCGTATGCTCAAGATAGAGCGAAAACAGTGCGGGAGGGTCAAAAAAGCTCCAAAATTCAGGTTTTAAGCCCTTGGGGCTGAAAAATCTCTAGCCCCTAGGCGCATGGCACACGCAGGGGGCTGGGGTGGAGCCCCTGGTCACCCATGTGACCGTCGCTAGAGGGAAATAAGCCCGCAAGGATTAAAAAAAGTCGGGCGAGTGGCAGAGCGGCCCAGAGGCGAAGGAGTGTCGGTGGAGTAGCAGAACCCGGCGGAGCGGGTGGGGATGGCGAGGTCGGAGGGCGGCGGTGTGTAGGGCGGTAGGGGCCACGGAGGGTGGCGCAGGTCAGGTGCTGGCCGGTGGCCTGGCGGTGGCACATTTAATTAACACTGGCTGTGTTTTTAAAAAATGCCAAAACATTTAAAAAAATGTTTTTTTTTTCTTTTTTCTCAGTTTCCATGCCCGTACGGCACTGGAAACCAAATTTTTTTTCCTTGAAGGCAATTTGTCCAAAATGGACAAACTTTATATGGATTCTAGGGTTTTTGGGTGCTCTAAGTGCAACAGTAATGTCTGTTTGAGCCCAAAATGACCAAAAACAAAGGTCCCCCTAAATCCACACAAAAAACTTATGAAAAGCCAAAAAAACCTCTAGCTTCTGATACACTTCGACAAAGCACAAACAGCAAGCAGCAAGATGGCTCTGATACCATGTTATAATAGGAAAAACCTTATTCTCCCAAGAACACTTGCATGCATAACCTATTACATGGAAGAAGTGAACAACAAAAGACAGGAAAAACTATGGAAACCAAAAATCCAAAGGAGACATCATATGCACAAGAAAATAATATATTAACAATATGTTTCAAGATGATACAATGTGATGTGAAAAACTCCTTATGAAAAAACAAAGAGGTGAATCCTTATAAAAGGAATCACGAAGCCCTAAAAGGGAAAACCTAAGGTTAGCTTAAGCAACTGGAGTGAATAGGTGAGTTAGTAATTAGATCATAATGATTTAATTAATAACCCGAGAGACCATTACTCTAATAGTTATGCATGATTATTTTCTTAAATTTCAAGATAAGATGCATAAGAAGTACATGATAGAACCCCAATTGGGTGAGAAATATCATGGCACCATGTGTTTTGAAGTGGACACCGAAATATGTATCATAAAGGCAGTTGAACCTAGAAGTAACTAGATACAGCCTATGAGATATGAGATGGACACGAACATTGCAACTCAATAAATAGAGGTTTTTTATCCAATCCTGCTAAAAAAGGAGCGAAAAGGTATGGAACTTATGAAGAGGTTAAAGAGAGGAGAAAACATGAAATCCTAATACCTAAAGACCAAAGGAGGACAGACAAAATGATTGAAAATTTATCAAAGGATCTCAAAGTTGATGATGAAACAGATGAGGGTGAATCCTCTAACACAAAAGGGATAAATCCACTAGCAATGAAGGTCTCACCGAGTGCTAAGACAACAAGACCAAACACACGATCCACAATTACACCAAGAGAAAAAAGGAAATTAGAAGTTGATAAGTCAAAAGGTAAGACATATGTGAGAAGAAAGAAAGCTACAAGTCAGACAAGAAGGAAATTGAACTTGAAAGAATATGGTGAGACAGACACTGAAGACCTAAGTAAACATAAGAATATAAACTCAGGTAGAATACAAATGAATCTAGATGAGTCACTTGAGTTACTAAAGAATAATGGAGGAATCTCTGGAATCAGGGATTTGAAGTATGACAACCAAGATGAAGAAGGTAAAACCAAGATAGAAGAGGCGGTTCTTTTTACTTTGAATAAGTTTAAAATTTAACCAATTGAAGTTTTCAACCATCTACCTATTGAATTAAATAGCAAAATTGATGCTAGATGGAATTATGCATTGAACATTGAAAATAAAATGAGAGAAAGATCCCTAATTCTAGCACAACCTACTATGTCTATAACTAAGATTGATGAGAAAATGAAAACCCGCTCTAACCATTTTCTTATCAAAATTAGATCTTTAAGGATCATGAATGGAGATTTAGAGAAAGTAAAAGAAGAGATCAATGTATAATGGAGAAAACTTCTTTCTATTTACATGGAAGATAAGACAAGAAAAGGTCAAGATAATGAAGAGAAAAGTAAGGAAGATCCTATTGACCTTACATTGGATAAATAAGAAATTTTGATTGAAGATATAGAGGAGGACCCTGCAATCAAAATTGCAGATGATGAAGATGTAATGATTGAAAAGGACACAGAAACTGAACAAATAGATACAGTTGATGTAAAACTATTAGAAGAAGTTCTAGAACAAGTCAACGAGTATTTAGATGTTGATATTGGAATGTCTAAAATGGAAACTGATACAAAAGATAAAGGCATTGAACCACCTATGGAAAAAGAACAAGGAGAAACTAAGGAGCCTAAGGCCACCGAGCCTAACACAAAATAGAACATTGAGGCACCTTCTACCAAGGACACCACAGTACAGAAGGAACAAGAGAAGGAACAAGAAAAGGAACAAGAAAAAGATAAGATGGATAACAGGTAGGAAGAATAGAAGGAAGCAGATAATACAAAATACCAAACATAAGAAAAGACAGAAGATAAAATTGAAGAGAAACAAGAGGAAAATAAAGAAGAGTCACCGACAGATAAAGGTACTAACAAGCAAGAATAAATTAAAGATAAAAGTGTATCAAATGCATTAAAGGCGTCTCCATCCACCATATTGTCTACTGGTGATAGTATTACAAAGAAAAAGAAGAAATCAAAGAAGAGGAAACATATAGATATGAGCCAACCGATCATACTACCTAAGGTAGATCTGGCATACATGGAACCTGATGAGATGAAAGAATATGCTAAGTTAGTAAGATTCAAGGTCATACAAAATAAATCACTTCAGAAGAAGAAAGAAAATATTGTATTAGAATATGTAAAAGAAGTGTTACAACAGATTGTGCCTAATTTTACTACAAATGAGGAGGCAAATCTACTTGATCAAGTGGTATAGCTAATTAAACAAGTGTGTGAACCGAATCAAGACACAATCAATGGCATGATGAAAATTCATCAGAAGAGCATGGATCAAAAATTATTAGAAGCAATTTTGAAGAATATTGCACTTGACAAGGTATCACTTTCTGAAGCATGCACTGGCATGGAGAGAAAATTGTCTAATATTCTTATATTATTTCATCAATTTTATTCTATTTTCCAATTCCTTAAAGAGATCAAGGAGAAAGAGGCAACTATTGAACAAGAGTTGACCGAGCAGCTAAAGAGCATTTCAACCGAGCCTGGATCCCTACAAGCTTATTAATCAAAGATCAAACAACTAATAGGAAAGCAACAAGAACTTATAAATTCAAAGCACAAATTAAGGTTAGAACTCCTAGAGCTACAAGCTTCATTCATTCCCCACATAGAGTCTATGCAAAATCACTTAAAGAAAGCCAAATATTTAATTGCCACTCCCGATGGAAGTTCATTAGACACTATTACTAGTATGGAAGTAGATGTTGCTACTTAAATAGTTGTTATGCAAACACTAAAGGATACCTTGGAGGTAGACCTATCTAATGCAAAGGCCAAGTATAAACACATTTTTGACAAAATACCTCTGGAAGACAAGATTAAGTAAGTAATCTTTTGGCATATTTATAAAAAAAGGGGCATATATTAGGAAAGGGAGATATGAAGATATATATAGGGATATATATAATAAATGGATATATGAAGATATACATAAGGGAGATATAAATAGTAAAATTTTGAGAAGCATTATCAAAGGGTGTGTCATAACTTTTTGAGGTTTTGAAAATTTTGATGATTTTGAAGTTTTTTTTTCAAAACATCAAACTAATGTCAAAGGGGGAGATTGTTACTCCTAAAGAGAGTTTGTTGTCATTAGTTTTCTGAAAAGTCATATATCAGTGAAATAAACCAAAGGAAGGAAATCATACAATGAAAAAGACATAGTTGGTAGAGGCAACCGAGACAACCACCGAGCATCGAGCATGTATCAAGCACCAAATGAGCTATATATACCAAGTCATGCAAAGACAGTTACCGAGCAATCACAAATACCAAGAAGAGAGTACAAAGTTAACCAAGTAAGAATAAGCATGTTTACCGAGCACTCCAGAGCTGACATTTCATATGAAATTAGATACATTGGATTTGGACACCGAGAAGGAAGCATTGCATAGAATTTGAGGTAAAAGTTAGTTGAATCATTGGGACTCCAAACACATGATTGGATAGGATCATGAGATAGATCTATTAATGAATTTTTAGAAGGCATGCAACATTAGAGATGTAACCTAAATTTAACCACTTAATATCCACAGTTGATTCTTGAAGCCCTAGATCTAGTTAACCACCCGAATATTGTATAAGACATTAATTTTGAATGTTGAGTAGAGAGTTGGAAAATAGTTGACATTACAGAGAGTTTACATAACAAAGGGTAGACATTGTTGTTAAGATTGTTGACAGAGTTGAAAGAGTTGATGAAGATGTTGAAAGGTGAAGTAGAGGAGAGGTATGCAGAATGAAGCAAAGCTTATGACTCTAAGCTACCGAGTGAAGAATAATGTAACAAAGATATAAAACACACTGAGTCTGGAAAACATTTAATTGATGCACCTTTATAAAATATTTTGTAGTGAATTTTGTTGTAATAAGTGAAGTAAAAATCCCACTTGTGGGTAGGCCCTAACAGGTCTTATATTTTGTAAATCCTTTAACAAGGTACATCTCTTAGATTAGAGATTGTGAAATCCTCTAAAAAGGTAGATTGAATAAGTCTTTTGTACTCTTAACCAAGTATAGTAATCCTAATAGGGTAAGCTATCAGAAATAGCTAAATTTGTAGCTCTAATCGAACAACCATTTTACTGCAGTAGTGAAGGATTGTAGGTGTCATCCCCACCGCAATTTTTTCCTCTAACAAAGGATTTATACGTGACCAAAATATTTGTGTTATGTGTTGCATATTTTATGATTTGGAATATTTACTTTATGTTCATTATATGCATTGTATTCAACTCGATTATAGATCAAAATGAAAGGTTAAAATTTTTAAGAGTACTGATTCACCCCTCCCCTATCAATACATAACTTTCCTAAGTTATTCCAACTATACCAACATATTGGACTAAGGATATGTAGGAGAATTGGAACAGATAATGAAAAATAACACTTGGAAACTGGTTCCTAGACCTAAAGATAAGAATGTTATAGGGACTAAATGGGTTTTCAGAAACAAGGTGAATGAAGAAGGAATGGTTGTAAGAAATAAGGAAAGATTGGTTTGTAAAGGTTACTCACAACAAGAAGGCATAGACTTTGAAGAAACATTTTCTCTTGTTGCTAAGATTGAGGCTATAAGATTATTTCTTGCTTATGCTTCACACAAAGACTTCAAAGTATATCAGATGGATGTGAAATCTGCATATCTGAATAGAGATTTAGAGGAGGAAGTATATATTGAAAAACCTGATGGATTTCCTCTGAAAGATGATGAGGACATGGTTTGTAAGTTGAAGAAGGCCTTGTATGGACTGAAACAAGCACCTAGAGTATGGTATGCTAGATTGGACAGGTATCTACTTGTCTTGGTTTCAGAAAAAGTAATGCAGACATTATTTTGTATTTAAGAACTAGTGAAGATGGAATTTTAATAGTTGAATTTTTTGTAGATGATATAATTTTTGGAGGGAAAGATGTAATGAGTAAAAATTTATCTAAAGAAATGGAAAATGAATTTGAGCTGTTGATGATTGGTGAGATGAAATTTTTCCTTAGGATGCAAATCAATCAAAACAATAATGGTATTTTTATTTCTCAGACCAAGTATCTTAATGAAATGTTGAAAAAGTTTGGAATGTAAGATTGTAAACCTGTTGGGACACACATGGTTACTAGTCACAAGCTTACTATTATTGTTGAATCTGAAAGTGTTTTTCAGACAAAGTACAAATCTATGATTGGATGCCTACAATAGTTGACTCGTGCTAGACCATATATTGCTAATGAAGTTGGAATTGTGGAAAGATATCAGGCAGATCTTAAAGAGACAGACATTGCTACTCTAAAAATGAATATTTAGATATCTGAAAGGAAAACTAGATTATGGCTTATGGTATTAAAAATCTGATGATTTTGTTTTACATGCTTATACTGATGATGATTAGGCAGGAAATTTTGATGACAAAAAGAGTACAAGTGGTGGTGCATTATTTCTTGGGAAAATATTGGTTTCTTGGTTAAGTAAAAAGTAGGATTGTATAGCTTAGTCTACTGCTAAATCAAAATATGTTACTACTACTATAAATTGCACACAGATTGTTTGGATGAAGCAAATGCTAAAAGACATTGGGATAACTTTTGATGAGCAAGTGGTTATCCATTGTGATAACACTAGCAAAGAGAATATGTCACAAAAACTAGTTATGCATTCAAAGAATAAACATATTTCCATTAAGTATCATTTATTGAGAGACAAGGTTGCAGAGAACGAGATTAGATTGGAGTATTTCAACACAAAGGAACAAATAACAGATATATTTACAAAACCTTTGCTAAAGGATGTCTTTGAGTATCTCAGAGGTATGCTTGGGGTGAGATCACCTCCTTGCGAGAACTAAATTGATGCATGAATGCATCAGTCTAGTGGCTTTTAGAGCTATATCATTTTCTAGACTTGATGTATAGATCTACTCCTCAGGGGGACTGATTGCAGGAACAATATAGAACAAATTTGGGTGATTATGCACCTGGTTGTTGCAGGCATGATGATTTGAAAAATCTACACCTTACAAAGGAAATATGGTCAGAAGTAGAGTAATATCACCCTTTTCCATTGATTTCAAAGGGGGAGAGATTCTGTGAAGAGAGATTGTGAAAATACCTATTGTTTTAGGGAGATTTGTAAAGAGGATATTGAGAAGATTGTATTGAGATAGGTATGTTTTGCATTGATGGATTTTATCATATGTTTCCATTAATTCCAAAGGGTGAGATTTTTGGAATTGGTTTATGTTGTTGTTGTTGGCATTCATGTTTTTTCACTGATGTTAGCATATGTTTCTATTAAGATAGAACAAACTGATTATTATTGTTGCTTAGATGACTGACAAAAGTGTACGGGTACTGTATGGTTTATTCAAAGCATGCAAAAATGAGGGTGTGTACAGGTATGTGTTGTGATATTATGGCTAAGTTTGCTTGTCTTAATGTTGAAGATGGAGTAAGTTGTAGTTGTTTTAGTGGATATTGGGTACTGGACAGTGAACTGTGACAAAGTTAGTCTTTGAGTTTTGAGGATAACTTGTGTGCAATATAAATTCATGTTATGCGAGCTTGAGGAATGGCATAAGACATGTTGCGGAATATTTTTTATGATTCTTGGGTCGTAAGACTCTTGCTGACATTAGTTGTGGCATGTGTTCTGGAGAAGACCTATTTGGGGTTGACTTCAAAGATGAAGCGTGTATTATGGATGGCGAGCGTAGATTATGGATCTTGGATTATATTTGATGATTTTTAATTGATGTTTACTTGTTATAGGTACCTTTTTTATCTTAGAAGTGGGTTGTGTAGTTATTTGTGCATTGGGTAAGTCTTAATTGGCTGACCTAATTGCTTATTGTAAACTTGTATAAAAGAAAGTTGTTTTCTTTTGTGGAGAGTGTGGTAACAGCAAAGTGTGGAAGTTGCGAGCTTGTTTGTACTTAGTCTGTTGGATCTAAAGAAGAGGATGTGATTAAGATACTTCATTAGAACTGACCAAGCAAAGACAATTGATATTAGACAGTTCATTGGATTGTATATTTCATATACACTTGTATTTCAAATAGTAAGTCCTGAAGGTGGATTTAACCTTCTTTAGGTAGTGTGCCTAGGTAGTGAGCCTATTGTTCTCTTGACTCCTAATAGGGTTTGTCCTTTAATAGGGACTATGTACTATCATTCATTAATAAGATTCTAACATGGCTAAATCTTTTAGCAGGGATACTATACTCTCAGTACACTACTTGTGGGTGCTAATTCCCACCAGGGTTTTGCCTTTAACATGGTTTCCTTGACAACAAAGGATTGTGTTATGGTGTTGCATTTACTTTTTTATTATTTGGATTAAATTTTTGGTTTGTAAAGTTTAATGTTTAATAATATGTCTCACAAGTGATTCACCCCCCTCTTAGTTGTGTTGCTAGATTGTTATTCCTAACACACACACACACACATAAATAACTTAAAGTGAACTAAAAGAGATAACAATTTAGTGACAAGACATACACAAATTTGTAACACAAGATATGTCCTGAGTGGAAACCGTTTGGGAATAACACCACTAAAAATGCCTCACTGACTTAATATGAAATCTCTTTTACAATGTCTCACTGGTTGTTTATTTAGCTCACTAACAATGCTATCTCACTAATAGTCTTTTTGTGCCTCATTGGCTTTGCAAATTTTCTGCAACTCTTTCATACATGTAGAGTCAGAAAATTTGATTGTATACTAATCTTGATCCTCTACCATACATTCTTGAATACAAATAGTGAAGGCATTATATTTTTCCATTAGTATACTTAGAGAAAAACATGATCTGCACCATCAGTTTACTCTACACTGACAGACAGGGCATAGCACTATCCGATGCTAATGTTACTTGACAAATACTGTTAAGTGTTACCCGATGACAAAAAGGTAAATGATACCTGATGAGTAACAATAGTGCTACTTGACAGTACAACAAAGAGAGGAACCTGACAGATACATGGAACCCAATGACTAGTTCAGTCAAGGAACGCTGACATACTGCAAGTTCAAATTGACAACCAAGAACCGACAGTCAGTTACATCCCGCAAAAAGTGGATCTGACTTTCCACGTCAGATAAATCACTGAAGTTGTATTTATAACTTCTTGATTTGCTTTTAAATCCATTATGTGTGGAGGAAGCAATGTAATCTTTATTGTTTTAATTAGTTTTATTGTTTTAAAACATGCAAACTAAAGATCAAGGTCAAGTTGTAAACCTTGGATCTGAGAGTTAACATTGTAAATCATGAATTCCAAGATAGGTCAATACTTGTATAAATAGGTTCTCAATCCATTGAAAAAAAAGGTTGTTCAATGAAGATAGTAGCCATGAAGAGAAACTAAAGACTATACAGAGAATTCATGCAGAAGAACACAAATAGAATCAAATCAGTTTTCAAGAACAGAACAAAGGCTACCAACAGACAGAGAAAAGGTATTCATCAATCAATCAAGGTGATATTATTATTGTAAAGACTTAAATGGATCTGTAAATCAGCAATAGTAGATTGCATACAGTCATGTCAACATTTGTACTCATTCTAACAAGTGTAGTACACTAATGAAATCCTTTCAAGAAAGGTGGGCTTAGCCATCCTATTGTAAATCTCATTATTGAGTGCACACTTAAATCAGTGTTTCTAAAGCTCTTAATAAAGTAGATCTTAATAGGTCTCCACCTTAATACTCTTAACAGGGTAGATCATCAGAAGTGATCAAACTATAAGCCTTA
This sequence comes from Thuja plicata, assembly GCA_018584345.1. Classification (NCBI taxonomy): domain Eukaryota; kingdom Viridiplantae; phylum Streptophyta; class Pinopsida; order Cupressales; family Cupressaceae; genus Thuja; species Thuja plicata. The sequence goes on from MU226740.1 coordinate 1,576,050, forward strand.
ACTGGCTCCCTTCCATTCTGCAAATAGTGAAGTTTGGTGGGTGTCATCCCCACCGCAATTTTTACTTCCTAATAGGAGTTTTCTGTGATACCATATCTTGTGTTATGTGTTTGTCAATTTCATGAATGTTTCTATGGATGATTGTAAAGATTGTGAACAAACAATAGATGCATAAGAAAGAATAATAGTAATGGTTGGTAAATCATAATTGAATGATCATTAATGATAAATTGAGTAAAGTGTTAAAAGTTTTAGAGGTACTGATTCACCCCTCCCCTCTCAGTACTACTTCCCATTAAGTCTAACAATTGGTATCAGAGCTAAGTATCTTCTTGAAAAGCTTAAAGGCTTAAGAGAAAATATCATACAATGGAGAAGTACACACTTGATAAGAATATTGAGAAAAAAAGCTTGAGATACATATGTTCTATGAAAAGTATAAAGAAGCAAGAATCAAGATGAGAGAGTTGTTGGATGAAAGAAAAGGTATGGCTACCAGGAACAATGAAAAGGACTATCAGGAAGAAGAAGATCCAGATTTCTTTAAATCTTTAGGATCAAATGCAAGTAATGTATCAGATACATCAGAAGAGAACATCACAAATCTAAAAGAGATCAATCAACATCTGATAGAGAAAATAAAGATGTTGCAAATCGGTCAAGAGACCCAGATGGTAAGAATGATTGATGTGATGAGTTATGCCAGACAAGCTAAAACAGAAAGAACACTTGCTATTGATGATAGAAGGAAGATTTCAGAGAAACTACAAGAAAAGGAAATGGAAATTCAAAGGCATGCTGAGCATCACCATGATCTCACAAATCAGATTATCCTTATGATTCAAGAAGCAAACAGAATAAGTGTAGAACTCATTGAGAGAATACAAATTATCGGTGAACTAAAAGAAGAAAATGAAAAGCTAAAGCATGAGGTTAGAATTCAGCAACAACATAATGAGATTATCAGAAAGGATGAAGAAAGTAATAAAAGAATGGATGAATTTCTTGAAGGACAACGAAGAGTCATCAACAACAGCAATATAGGCTTTACCGAAAATGGAGAATCATCAAATCCAAAGAATGTCTACAAAAATCCAAGACCAAGAAAGCAAACATGCAAGCACTGTGGAAAGCAAGGGCACACATCAAATACATGCAGAGGTAAAATGAAAGGTACTCTTAAATCTATATCTACATCTTCATTCATAGGATTCTATTATAAATGTAACAAGAAAGGACATAAGGCTTATGAATGCAAGAATAAGATAGAAAAGCCAAAGAAGGAAATATACATGGACAAATACTGTCCTACATGCAAGATGAATGGGCACACATATGAAAAATGCTGGAAAAAGAAAAGGAAAGCATGGAAGCCAAAAGGTAAAGAAGTTCCTTATCAGCCAAAAAGAATTGGTAATCAATATGTATGGGATTACAACACTTGGACAAACTGTACAACATGTGGCAGATATGGTCACACTGCTGCAAACTCCATGAGAGCATGGACCAAAAGATCTAGAGGATGGTCAAACCCCGGAATGGCATGCTTACACTATCATAAAGTTGGTCATCTCAAGAAAGATTGCAAAAACAGATTGATAGAAACAAGCACATATCCCAATGGTAACACCATTGAAGATATCCAGAGGGCAAGAGACAAAATGTGGATAAAAGATTCAAGCAATGATGAAGCTGGACCAAGCAATGCAAATGGTGAAACCCCATCCAATGGATCTGATGACACCACTAACCCCACTTAATCTGAACAAGTAAGTATGGAATGGCACTATACCAAGTTATATTTTGTATCAGTTCCATTATATAAATTGATAGATAGTAAAAATCTGCATGAATCGAAGATGCATATTACTGTACTTGTTACCAATTTAAGAATGCAACACTGTTGGTAAATACTTATCAAAAATAATCGGTGAACACAATAATGAGTTATTCACACTTATCAGAAATCATCGGTCAACTAGTAAAAATGGTAAACTACCAGTCTAACCCGATGACCGTCGGTAAGAAAGCAAAGTCCAGAAGTGGTCGTGACAGAATACTGATATCCGTCGGTAAAATCAAAATGGTTAACAATTGACCAAAGCATCATGTCTTCACCGACGATGATTTGAAATATCCTCCCAATGAAACCCTTCTTCACGTCCTGACAAGTTATTAAGCATTTATTGCAAAGACGTAGGTTAAAACATCTATAAATAGTCGACGGGACTTCATTTTTCACCCGAAATTTAAAGAGAAAGCAGAGCGACATCAAAGAGATTCAAGAGCAAAAAGCATAAGTGCCTACAGATCGATTTAGCACACAGAGTACAAATTCCTCATCACCATTGTGAATCAAAGTAAGTACCAAAGACACTGAAAGAATTATGTTACTATTTTGTCAAGAAAAGCCCTAATTTCAAGAAAACCCTACGTACTTGGAAAACAATGGCAACTGCGTCAAGAACTCCTAAGTTGAAGAATAAAAAGAAGAATGTGGTGAAACTAATCAAGAATAGCACATGTGTAGAACCTAAATACAAGATCTGTCTAGAGATTGCATCGAAACACGATGAAAACGGTGCATTTTCAAAAATTCTGCCTAGGGTTGTGCTCATAGAAGACATTAGGTCTTATATTCACTGTAAGATCGTAGAGATAGGTGATCTAGAAATGGATGAAGCTTTTAAGAATCTATGTGATGCCAAGGGAAAATTGAAAGAAGAACACAAACACTTGGAGGTCAAAGGGTTAACCAATGCCCTACATTTCCTGAGGGAATTCAAGACATAATGGATTAGGATAGTCTTGAGCAGGATGCATGACAACAAACTATGGCTAGACCAACCCAAGCAAATAACAAAGGATGTTCTTCATGTTGTCACTGGTTATCCAATAACTGACAATCCTAGGGCACACAAACATCCATCCATGAAAGAAGTTACAAAACTCACCAATGCAGAAGGAGACAACAGAGGTCTCAAAGTAAACATAATCACCGACGAAGAGTTAAAATTTGGTGCATGTGTTATTGGTTACAAAAAAATTTAGGCTAGCAGAATGAACAACATTTCTGCAATAGCAGTAAGCACAACTTACAAGATTGTAATGAAAGGAATTCAGATGGATCTATGTGAGATCCTACTGAAACAACTAGATGAGAATATGATCAAAATCAGGTCTGCAAAGAGCAACACATGTAAGTTTGGATCACTTATTATGTGTGCATTTTTCTACTTTCAAGAATACTTTCCTTCAGTAGGAAAAGTTGTATGGGACTCTACCAAACCGGTAACCAAACAGATTAGTGAACTAATTAAGTCACTAGGAGACAACTTTGAGTCTGTCATGTCTGCATACTTCCTTGAGTTCAAGGAAAAGATGATGGAAAGAACCAGGATTCCTGAGCAACTGGTAGAAAATCACAAAGATGAGATATGTTTCATGGCAGACAAAGACTTCACACATATCAAACTGTTTGTGCCAAGAACAACTTGGTTATCACCATTAGACTATGAGATCAATATTGATCTAGCTACAAGTGCAATTAAGGCACTTCTCAATGAGCCCATTGATAAGAAACAACCAAGGTTTGGTACATATGAGGAGGCCAAATCTAAGTTAAAACATGGCCTAGAATTCAAGAAGACTATAAACAAGAAAGATAAAATCGTTAAGAATATCAAGAAGATTCTATCGATTACTGAAGAGGAAGAGAAGTATCAACAAGAGGAAACTGATGAACAGGGAAACATCGGTGAAGAACTAGAAGAAAGGAAATAATATACAAAGGCTACTGAATCTGATGCACCTCCATCTCCACCTCCTGCAAAGAAGAAAAGAACAAGAAGTCAAACTGCTGCAACCGATACCACACCACTTAAGAAAGGTCAAGTAAGGACCTATATAAGGAAGCAGCCAGAAAAAAGAACAAGACAACAACCTGTCAAAACCACACCACCAATGAAGAGAAAAAAGTTTATCAGGACACAGGTTGACTTGGATGACACCAAAGACGATGAACTAGATGTAGTGAAGAAGAACTTCATAAACCAAATGGTAGATGAAGCTGCCAAATCAATTGCTACCCATGGCACAATGACTGATAAAAAGACCAGGCAGTGGGATACACTGAATCCAAAGGATCAGAATAAAATACAGGAAGCAGTAATAAAATCAATGATTAAAAACAAGTATGCCCCTACTGAATTTGTAAATCAAATACCTGAAGAGCTAGGTAAAAGGATATACCAATAGTGGTCATATGCCTTGAAAACAGAAAGAGAAATAAGAGAAAGAGTTCATGTAAGACTAATGCCTCATGAATCCAAGTTTGAAGAAATACAAGAAGTACTAAAGAAACACTCAAGTAAATTTGTAGCCAAAATAAGGGCTTACAAAGTACTAGAGAGCAAGTTTATAAAACTGGATTCAATGACAGAGACCAAATGGAGACATCTCTTGGATCTACCGGTAGAGTCAACAAGTGTTGAGAAGCAATTACTTCTCACAAACACACCTCACAGAGAGGAGGAGACAGATAATGCAAGTCCTCAGCATATTGCTTTGGACAATCAAGAAAGTGATGATGAGCCTATTAACTTAGATATAGGCCTGGATGATAATATCCAAGATATCACTCATTATGATTCTGACAATGATCCAAAGAAGAAATATGATGTGATATTTATCACACTTAAGGATCAACAAAGCCATCAAGTACTGAAGACATTAGATGACAAGATAGTTGACATTGCTGATGAAAAAATACAGGACAAATCAATCTTGCACCCACTTGTGCAAGACCCTGAACAAAATATACAAAAGGATGAAGATGTCACTGCTGACAAGGCACTAACCGACAAGCAGGACATTAATACGGACAAAGCCCAAGTAGGAACTCAAAGTAACATGCCTATCCTAATGAAGGCAATAAACATACTAGAGGTCAATGAGGGATCAAATGAGAAAGAGACAAGCACACCCAAAGACAAGGGTGATGAAGAAGCCAAAGAGACAATAGATACTAGTGCAGAGAAAGCTGCAACCGATGATCAGAAGAATGCATCTACTGATCTGAATAAAGAAAACAAAAGGGAACTGTTAGAGTAATAGTACATTTACCTTTATAATTAAATCTATCTGGTTTAATTATTAAAGGTCACTATTATTCTTTTTCACTTAAGCTTGTCATTTAGGTGCATAATAATTAATATGTTTATTAATTATTAAATGCACAAACCTAGCTTTCTCTGGCTTTAGGGTTTCTCACCTTATAAGCCGCTTTTTGTAATTATTGTAATTCATTCTTTTGGGAAATATAATTTTTCTCTCACTCCACTGAGATTCTCAAAACCCTAGCTCTCTCTCTCACAGGTTTCGATTCAGCTTCTGGCATTTTGCTTGCAGGTGTTCTTGGCGTTCTGTGGATTTGCATTTGTGAAATCCTACAGGAACAAGGGACAAGCCTTCAGAGAAAGGTAAAGAAGGGAAGAAGGATGAGATTGAAAAGAAAACCGGAGCACATTTTACAGAAACACCCAAGGTTAATGAAGAGACATCTTCACATAATCGACAGGTTCCTACAGAGCAGAAAATATAAGATGCATCATCAAAAAAACCTTCCCCAAGAAACTTAGAGTGAACACATGAACTAGCTATGGTAGTTCATACATCTGCATCCCCTCAAATCTCAAAGAAGAAGAAAGGAAAGAATAAAAATCCAGTAACTCAGGATGAAATCATTGAGATTCCAGTCTGTGATCCAAGAACATTGGATCCGACAGCATTGACAAAATATGCAAAGCTATGTGAGAGAAATTCCATTCAAGACAAGCTGAAAAGAATGGCAAAAGAGGCCAAGGTACTGGAAGTAGCAAGAAATATAATTCAAGAAATTGTACCAAACATAAATATTGATCAACAAACTCCAATCATTGATCAACTGGTCACACTCATAGATGCAATAACATCTCAAAATATCGATGCTGAGAAGACAATAGAAGAGAGACTTGAACAAAAGTATGAATTCAAGCTCGCAGAGAAGATAAGCCAAGAAGTTGCACTGAAAAAGGTCAAGCTATTTGAATTGATAAGTATAATTGACCCAATTTTATCAGAAGTTGTTACCTTAATCAAGAAATTGTGCACTTTAGATCAACTCACTAAGGATTATACCGACAAGATAGCAAAAATAGATGTTGATCTTCAGTCCAGTGCACAAAATCTAGCCACCACAGAAGCACTTAAATTGCACAATCAATAGATCATACAGGCTAGGAAACAAAGATAGGACATTCAGTTTGCGGAGATGAAATACAAAGATGAGGTCAATGAGTTACAAGTTAATCTCTTACCGACACTTACACTCCTACAACAAAATATGACACAGGAAAGTACTCTAATTGCCACCCCTAAAATGTCTGTACTAGATAAAATTTATGATATGCATGCCAAACTAGAGCTGCAACACATGGTCCTAGAACAGTTGAGAGAACATTGGGAGAAACTAATGGAAGATATCAAAGTTACCCATTCTAATGTCTTTGACACATTGTAAGTTACACATTTTTTGTCACAATTTTGGCATATTGTAAGTTGTATGTTTTTGTCATCAGTATCAAAGAAAGGGGGAATTTGATATGTACATCACCTCAGTTAAAGGAAGAAATCATATGTATAGTGGAAGAAAGGGGAAATAATGTACACTCAAAGAATAGATAGTATACATGTACATATACATACACTATACTGATGCACACAGTAAGGGGGAGTCATGTTATGACAAGGATATAAATGTGGTGTAATAATTTCAGTATTATGCACATATCAGTTTTTGATACTAATGTCAAAGGGGGAGATTGAAGGAATTATATTTTTCCATTAGTATACTTAGAGAAAAACATGATCTGCACCATCGATTTACTCTACACCGACAGATAGGGCACAACACTATCTAATGCCAATGTTACCCGAAAAATACTCTTAAGTGTTACCTGATGACAAAAAGGTAAATGATACCTGATGAGTAACAATAGTGCTACCCAATAGTACAAAAAAGAGAGGAACCTGACAGATACAGGGAACCTAACGACTAGTTTAGTCAAGGAACGCCGACAGACTGCAAGTTCAAACTGACAACAAAGAACTGACAGTTAGTTACATCCCACAAAAAGTGGATCTGACTTTCCACGTCAGATAAATCACTGAAGTTATATTTATAACTTCTTGATTTTCTTTTAAATCCATTATGTGTGGAGGAAGCAATGTAATCTTTATTGTTTTAATTAGTTTTAATGTTTTAAAACATGCAAACTAAAGATCAAGGTCAAGTTGTAAACCTTGGATCTAAGAGTTAACATTGTAAAACGTGAATTCCAAGATAGGTCAATACTTGTATAAATAGGTGCTCAATCTATTGAAAAAAAAGGTTGTTCAATGAAGATAGTAGCCACGAAGAGCAACTAAAGACCAGACAGAGATTTCATGTAGAAGAACACAAACATAATCAAATTAGTTTTCAAGAACAGAATAGAGGCTACTGACAGACAGAGAAAAGGTATTCATCAATCACTCAAGGTGATATTATTATTGTAAAGACTTTAATGGATCTGTAAATTAGAAATAGTAGATTGCCTATAGTCAGGTCAACATTTGTACTCATTCTAACAAGTGTAGTACACTAATGAAATCCTTTCAAGAAAGGTGGAATTAACCATCCTATTGTAAATCTCATTACTGAGTGCACACTTAAATCAGTGTTGCTAAAGCTCTTAACAAAGTAGATCTTAACAGGTCTCCACCTTAATACTCTTAACAGGGTAGATCATCATAAGTGATCAAATTGCAAGCCTTAACCAACTCCCTTCCATTCTATAGATAGTGAAGTTTTGTGGGTGCCATCCCCATGACAGTTTTTACTTCCTAACAAGAGTTTTCTGCGATACCATATATTGTGTTATGTGTTTGTCAATTTCAGGAATGTTTCTATGGATGATTGTAAAGATTGTGAACAAACAATAGATGCATAAGAAAGAATAACAGTAATGGTTGGTAAATCAAAATTAAATGATCATTAATGATAAATTGAGTAAAGTGTTAAAAATTTTAGAGGTACTGATTCACCCCTCCCCTCTCAGTACTACTTCCCATTAAGTCCAAAAAATAGATCTTTGTATCAAACAATATATACTACAGAATTAAGACCACTATATTCTCAATCAAGACTTCTGATTGTATATTTCATGTGTCCAATAACACTAAATGTTTCATCAAAGCTCAAACTCTCTTTGTCTCAATATTGAAACTTTATTTTCTCCATGTATAAATAAGCTTCATAATTATGATTCAAAAAATGATCACAAACTAACCAAGTGAACCAAATATAATTGTTTGATCACCATATTATGTTTTCTTAATATGACATTGTGTAATGAATATATATGATCATGTTTAACATCATTGATAATCACTTAACCATAAATACTTCACATCTTTGTTTTGTATATACAACATTGTATTTTATCTTTATCATAAATCCTTTTAGAAAGTTGAATCTTTTAATCTAAATTAATTGAATCAATAACCAATTTGATTTAAACTTCAACATAATCTTCTCATCAAGCTAATGTTGTGTTCCTTCTTTAATATCTTTCATGAATTCTAAAATCTTTGATCATAATCAACCAATACAATAACATCTCTATGCATGACAACATTTTTTGTTTAACATACATCATTTAATTATGACTAATGAACTGTCATGACCATATCCAATTTTCATTCAAGAATTACAACATGCATGGAGAACTGACTAATCTCGTGTTCAGCCATATTGTTGACGGGACTTTGTGATCGGCTCCGCCAACACAGATAAGTGGTCACCGAGTACCGGGGTACCGACCAACTCTGCCTGTAGAGGTTTACCGAAGAATGAATTCTCCTAGCCTCCAAGCACCTAGTAGTCAGGTCTCGATGGTGCGGGAGAGCTAAGTTGGGAAAGTGACTGTTGTTTGAGGGGATAGCTGGTTTTTACTCATCAATTCCAGGGATTTCAAAAGGGGATTGAGGCTTCCTGCAAGAATTTTTAGATTAACCAAAGAAATCACAAAAGATAGACTAGAGTTAGAGTATATTTCTACTTATAGTCATGAAATACATATTCAAACATCAACAATGCTCCAATGCAGTTAAACTACACTAAATACCAGATACACAAGGAATCAACGATTCAAATATATTCAGTAGCAAAGGGAAGTAAGATCATATAACTAAACTGTGAAACACCAGAGCAAAGGACATAAGAAAACATACAGCACGAAAGATATTTGCTAATTTTTAGAGATCAGAGCAACACATAACACATGGCCACAAACTGTTCTTCCCTTTTTCATTAACTTGAAATGGTTTCAGCATCATTGGCGAGTACATTCATGGCTCCAAGGGAGCATTAAGCTACTAAGAATAGATTGAAAGAAACTGCTAACTGCTATTTGCTATTGCTATTGGATAGAGAAATCATCAATTTATTCGACTCTTGTTAAGGCATCGGCCTTATTATTTATAGACAAACTTGACCTAATCTAACTATACACTTGCTAATAAAATACAATATATGTGGTCGGTACTACTTGCACCACTTACAATCATCTCAGGATGTACAAAACTCTAACAAGATGATAGAAGAAGAAAGGGGGGGAATCTAGAAGAATTGGCCTAGAGAAGAGGGTCATGGTACTTATAGAAGAAATTTGCCTATTCTGGTAACTTAGGCCATACGCCTCATTAATGTTGATTGCAGCTCCTTGTCTTTGAGGTGTGTTAGGTAGTAAATGCAGGAGTGGTGCCTTGGGGGAATAAGAAGGCATCTATCAAAACCATCCCCACCTATCTACTCACTTGCACTCTAACCGTTATTAATTAATGACAGCAATCGGTCAGCTCCAGGGAACCTTGATGCAGATTGCTGCAAAAGAATACAAAACTGGGACCCAAAATTTTGGATTCTGGGAGCTTACGCTCAAAGAATAACAAATCTTCACAACTTTGCCCTGATGGTGGAAATATCTCGAGACTAGAAGACTTTAATGTTCTTTGCATTTTCAGAATATCTCCAAAATCTAGAGAATTCCCTCCTCATATATTTATTTTATATAGTCCCGATGATCCTTGGCTACCTCCAACTGATCGGCCACATCCAGGGCACCCTCTTTGAATTCTAAGGTCATATTTGCTACATCGTGGGCCCGGAGCACCATGCGGGTGAGATGCAACATCTTCAATCCATCAAAATATCCAAGGGTCCAAAATTGTGCCTCCATTACTTCATCAAACTTACAACAAAATCCACTAGAGTGCATGTCTCAGTGCTGAAGGGATCAACTATCGAAACCCTTGTAACAAATGCCACATATAAATTTAAAGAATTTTTAATTTTCAGGACTTTACCCTTTAGGGCCACTACTAGTTGCTTGCTTGTCTCAAATTTAAGACCAAGTCTGGAGTGTTGGGCTCGGAGGTACCCAAACTATTCATCCCCCAAAATTCCCATCTCCATGACATCTTCCCTGAAGTTCATTATTTCCTCTAATTCACTCCTCCATTCCTCATATTTTTCTATCTCCCCCTCCCACTAGGAAATGACGTCGTTTACTTGGCACAAGATGTTACTAGCCTGGTGGAGGTCCAGGAGTGTGGCTGTCAGGAAATGCCTCCTCCTGGACTAGTCCGAATGGTATGGAGGGTCTGGGCCTTCTTAGGCTTCTGGGCCTCTTGGTTTTGAGCCATCATTTCAGCCAGAGAGAGTGGGACTCTCACTGCCATCGAGGCCTTTCTCTTTCTCGATTCCACTAGCCATTATGGTTGTGGGGTAGGCCTTATCACTAGATCTTGGACACTTGGTTCCTCTTCGGGAATTTTTTGTGCTTCCTTGACGTTTGTTGTCACTGTGGACTCTTTTTCTTTATCATCAGGGTTTCCCACTTCTCCCACATCTGTGGTATCTATGTCCATATTTCTAGGGTTCTCCCCCATGTCCTACTATTTCTGATTTTCTTTAGCATTCTCAGTTGGGACATTCTCCTTCGAGGGCCTATTTTTTGGAGGGGGCGAAGGCGTCTGACTTGGGTCTGACTGTTGTGCTGCGAAGACCACCTTGCCGAATGTCATATTTTGGGGTAACTGATCACCCAAGGTGTCCAGAGATGTTTAGAGCATGACAACTGGTGGTACGGTTGTTCCCGAAGGTCTGATTTCCCCAGCCATAGTTGGTTGCTCATCTTGTGTCTGCCTTCCTTCTATCTCGGTCCTTGAGACCGATATTTCTTCCTGTTAATTTATATTAGATTTATAAGACTTTTAAATTTTTCTTTTCACAATCCACTTTGAATATAATTTCTCAATATATATATGATATATGTTTAAATACAATATATATATATACACATATATATATAGCAATAGGTATATATAAATATATATTGATAATCAATATTTCTATGAACTAAAATGTAAATCAAATATTATGTTGATTGAATGAAAGAGACTTGCATTAATCTATATCTATGCTTGT
>MU226740.1:1590581-1616429 GCA_018584345.1 Thuja plicata
ATTTAATATTATTCTCTTTAGTAATGAATATAAATGTATGTGTATATATTAATGTATAATAATAATAATATCTATTATTATTATTATTATTATATATTGATATATTATAATTAATCTATTCTCATAATATTAATGTCTACTATTTATTTTATCTGATCGAAACTATAAACATCAACACTTCCGCACCTAGTGTGCTTTGTTTCTCATGCTCCCAGGTATCTACTTTGAGGGAAATTTCTTTTTCTTTCCTTTCTCCTCCCCCCCCCCGGGGAGATTTTCTTCTTCTTGTGCGATAATCTCTTCTACCACTCTCTCCACGTCTTCCTGCAGATTCACAAGGTCGCTGGTTTGGAAGATATCATCATAACTATCAAGGGGAGGGGAATCCTTTGGATGATCCTCTGCTTTAAGGGAGGAAGGGATAAGCTCCACAGGAATATTTCCCAATGTCCCAGGGCTTCCATCTGTGCTCGTTGGAGGATTATCAACTCTTTGCTTCCTTCTCCTTGTCTGTAACCTGACATCCAAAATGGTCACACCATCATCCTTCGTCTCCACCACTTGGATCATAAGTGTTGAAAGTGAAGGGGAACCTGTAGGAAGGGAAGATCCCACCGGAGTGACCGCGAGACCGAGAGAAATCCTTGCATTGATTTTTTCGCTCAGCTGTCGGGATGACTCAAGCTGAGCATGAAGTTGTTCCATTATTGGGATTGGAACCAAGGACGGGATCTAGACCAGGGTGCTCTCCTTTAATTTCCCCTTATCTCTGCTCTACCCTATCATTCTGGAGCCGCAAGCGGATCCCCACAAAACTGGGCCATCTCGACAGGCGCTCTTTTTGCAAACCCGTGAGAAATATTCATGATTCTGCTTTATCACATCCTTGGTGATATCTTCAATTATTAAAACTTCTAGGGTGTCCCAATCCACCGGAGGGAGATCCATCTTGTCAATCCCTTTTGATTTATACTCTGGGTCCTCCACGGGCCCAGTATCTGAGAATTATTTTGGAAAGGTCCAGATACCCATGTGTTTCATCATTCCTTTGGTCATCCTCTCATAGTGTCGACTCCAGACCTTGAATTCATCTTGGAAATCTGCCCAAAAATCCTCAATGTAAGGCTCATGAGGTGCTGACACCTGGGGTAAGGCTGCATTTATTTTTCCCAACGGATCAAAATTGACACGTGCCAAGTAGAACTCTGCTAGCCCCAAACTCTTTAATTCATTATCGATTTCTTTGGCCGTTGCAAGGTTGCAAGTATAATTCTTGTAAGTGATTGGGAAGGGGATGGTGGTAACCTTCTTAACCCCATAATACGTATGGACTTCCAAAATTTTCCTGCAATACTCCATCAAAATAATCAGGTATTCCCACAGTGCTTGGGCAATAGGTAGGGTTTTCTAGAAAACCCAGTCACCTGAATGTAATAATGTTGTTGAAATTGAATAAAATAATGGCTATAAGAACTCACCAAGGCCATGGCCTCCTTTGATAGTCGGTAACTAGCATCCCGAGTGGGTGTCAAAATGTTGTAGTAAACGAAAGTATCATTTACCCGACAAAAATTGCGGAAGCTGGCTTCCCATTGAATGTGAGGAAAATGATCCCAAGGAGCACTTTGGCTGGGCCTTGTCCCAAGGATGCCCACTGTAAGTAAACCCTGAATTCTAGGCCTCTGTTATGCTAGTTCCCACAGAACATATGAATTCATGTGGAACTTCGATGTTTGTTTGACCTTGTTTAGTTGGAAGTCCACATGATTGGCTACAATGTTGCCCAATCAAAATTCTGCCCATTGGTGGTGATGTTGTACAAAAAGTAGTACATCCAAGCTAAGAAAACTTGGGCATGTGGTTCCCCAAAGACCCAGCATAAAAAGATGATCCCCGCCTGTATGCTTTCTTTGAAATCTCTGCAATGGATCTCCAACTTCATGTTATTGTAATCTTTCTTTAGCGTCTTCAGCCAGTGGGTGTTAAGGTGTTGTCAGGCCACCTGTTGAACTTTGTTGAACTCTTGTAATGACGCGGCCCAAGAGATGATAATATAATTTGGGAACTAGGGGATTCCTAGTCCTGAAGAAAAAGTAGTAGCGTCAAGAGACACTAGGGGCATTGGATAGCCCGTTGGAAGACAAGAAACAAGTATAACAACCCAGATGGTTGTGTTGTAGTGTTTTGCTAGAGTGAGAATTGGCTCCGGGGACTGCACGGAGCAAGGGAATTAGTCGACTTTGATTATGCTAGAGGCGGCCACATTCTTGGCCATACTGTCTCCGATAGAATGTTGAGTGAACATTGTTCTGACCAGGCCCTGCAATTTGGCCCATAGTCCAACCTCTGTGTCGATGATCAGCTGTAATTTGGAATCCACCTTGGATCCCACAATGATACCCTCCCTTAGATATTATGCGGTGAGTGGGAGCCTTTCCAGTGCTCTCTCAACCTTTTGTCTTGGTGGTCGCCCTTGTTGAGGTAGATAGGAGTTCTGGACTTTTAGGGGGGGAAGATACCTCAGACATGTTTGCTTGATGAGTTTTTGGTAGCCTGCAAGACCAGACAACCATTAATACAAGTAATAAAATATAATAATTTCCCATATTCCAGGGGTTTCATCACCATCTTGCACTTGTCCTCAAAAAGATGTTAGTTGATGTTGAATCCCATAAATGCAATAAATGAAATAACTTACTTTGGATTTGAGCAACACCCAGGGGTCCTGAGTGTTGGTTCATGTGACAAATGAGATGAAGATTGTGGGTTTTCATGGAACCCGAAGTCTGGAAAATTGACCGTTATCGAAATAACCTAGCAATTGTCATATTGGGCTGACGTGGGTTGTCACATGGTCATGCAATAAATGAAGTAATGACATTATTGTGACAGCTGTCTTAACACACATGGATTGAATGCCACTTGGAATGGTTTTGAATGCTTGCGCATGGGGAATTAATCCTGCCATGAAGGCTGAAGTGATGAAAGAGAGACAAAATGCCACAACTTGAACATACAAGGTGACAAGGTTGAGCCCAGTGAACACTAGGAAGATGATATTGAATTTGGTTAAACGATGCAAAGGGTGCAGTGAGCTCACCACAGGACTGGTAGGACTTGAAGGCATGCATAGACCATATATGAATTTATAAACTAAGAACATAGAAACTACACACTTATTTATAGGAAGCCGAAGAACAAAATTTACAAACGCAAACAAACTGCAACACACAAGCCGCTATTTACAAATTTATAGACTTTAGAGAAATTTACACTACTCTACACTATCTACCACTGCATAGAACGCAGAAAACCTTCATGTAGAGCCATCCCACCAACGGGAGGCAATGATAAAGACCAGAGAACAAAGCTAACAAAACCCCAAAACAAGGGAACAAAATGCAAAAAACAAAAAAGGAAAGAGAAGGGCCAGAAGTGGACCTACCTAAAATCAGAGGTGCAGAAGGGAGGGCCCAGGAGGTGCTCTAAAAAATGAATGGCTTCTTCAAAACCATGAACACACTGAGAATCTTGTAGGATAGCTTGAATACGCACATGTCCGAACTTCAAATCACTGCTAAACACTCGAAACAAATTGCACTTAGCTCCCTATTAAATGCACAATTTGCTCTTAATTTGATCCAAGGGTAATTTATTCATCGTAAGTGTAACAATGACGGGTGGAACTCAATTTATACCCCTTTAGGTGAAAACACATCACTTCCTTCTGCAAGTCCCGAGAAGAAGGAAATCCTCCAAACTCTAGGCCCGGGAATCCCGTGCAACCACACCCTCCAACTAAAGAGGAAGAAACGACACAAGAATCTCAGTGTCCAGAATTTAGCTGGCACAAAGGAACATAACACTCCAGGACTGGGTCTCAGAGTGAGGAAAACCAAAAGAAAGCAGCAACAACGGCCACGCAGAGGCAAAGGCCGAAGAAAATAAAAGAAGGCTGAAAAAGAAAAAAAGGAAGAACCAAAAGCAAAAAGGGGGACCCAACATTTTTATAAAAAAATGTTTGGATGGGTATGTAGAGCATAACACATATCACAGTGCACAATGACAAGAATACATAACAGTATGTAACACAGCATACCGTAACAAAACCCTTTTTACAAGTTTCAAACATTAGACCCTTTACATCAGAAAGATATATGAATGATGTCATTTTGACAAATGAATGAACATAACAAACATCATAAATGAACTGCATATGATGTAACAAGAACATAAATATAAATGCACGTCTTTCGTGCTTCTCTTTTATGTATGAAGACAAATGAATGAAATCTTGGAGAATCAAAACCCACAATGTGCATGTGCATGAGAACTGAAACCCTCAAATACATGCATCAAAATACTTGAATAGGGTTTATCTTAATGAATGCAAATAACTAAGTGCAATGTGTGATGGCTTTCATAATGTCAATATGATATGCATCACACAAAACCACTCAACTCAAGATGGATGCATATTAAATATAGAAACATGTATGCATGTTCTCAAATATAACTAAAAAAAACTCATATTTGAAACTAGGGTTCAAACCCTTAAACAATATGTGTATACAAAATTTACAAGACTATGATGACCCATGCATGTGCATGTATCATGTATTAAACAGAGACAACAATTACAAAGATGAAAGCCATGTAAACTTAATCTAACACATTAACAAAAATAGAAACACTAAACAAAAAAAAGATAAACATAAGAATAATAGAAACTAGAAAGACAACACATGTGTAGTCACCCTAGACTCAAATCTCTCACCAAATCTTGCTCATTTTGTTTCACCAAACTTTCACATAAATGAAAAAACCATCTTTCATCTAAAACTATTTTTTTACCACAAGTTTTATCTCTGCAGCTCGAAACAAGTTTACCTATGTATCTCGTGCCCTAGCAAGGGTTGTGATTCCCTAGCTCGACAGAGATAGGGTTACAATATTATTTTACCACATTTTTATTTGTATATGCCAAAATGTTATTGCAAAATAAAATTTAAGTTTGTCTTTAACTAATATCATTGATGTCGATAATAATGGAATATCAAGTCACATCTTTAAATGACATTTAAATTTGCATAATGGAGGATGACTAGGGGGCGACCAAAAAGCCTTCCTAGAAATATAACTTAGTCTTTTCCAAGGTCACCATATTGGTACTTTAAGAGATGTATAAAAATATTACCGCATAAACCTTTTGTCACATTTTCTACTTCTGATAAATGCTTTTAATAAATAATGTGCAATCACTAATGCAATGTTGATCATAGGTCTAATGTTAAATGCAATGTCAAAATTCTCAGAATATTTCATTCTCACTATTGATGAAATAATACAATGTGAATGAGGCTAACTTGTTCATATATTCACAACTGAATACATTTCACTGAATGACATAATAATCATCATGCAAGCGTAATCTGAATGATACATTATGTATGAGGCTAAATGCAGATGCCTTATTATTACTTCAAAAACAAAAGAATGATGCAAAACTAATTGACCAAAATGAATAAAATAAACCTTGTCATAAATGCAACTGACATGATAAAACTGAACAATATAGACTTGATCAAACTAGATGATAGTGATCAAACTGAATGATATAAACCTGAGATTGTCATGATGCCATGTAAGATGAAAATTACTTGTAAATTGAAACTGAATATTTCATGATGCAACATAATTAAATATGTCATGATGCAACATAAGTCACAGGGTCATCATCAGACTATCATCATAGTTTTAGTGTGTTTGGAAAAAAGGATAAACATAAACGGTGAGAGAAACATCCTAACCAACACCATGATTGCCTTGGGAAGGGACATTAGTGTTAATCTTTGAGAAAATGTAAGGAGGAGGATCCCACCTTCCAAATATGTTCACCCTTAAGGAAACTTGAGCTCTGTTTCCAAAGCTAAACTAAGAAATAGATGAAAGATATTATGAAATTTTGACCAGAGTTAGAATAAAAGAAGTAAGGGGATCATCTAAAATGAATTTATTTTACATTGTCTCTTTAACCATACTTTTAGTTTTAATCCACACTTGCAGAGTTGTTTCTTGTCATATCTAAGTATTATGTGATTCAATTCCAACCAATTTTTCTATCAAATGAAAGGGTTAAAATCCCATGCAAACAAAAGAAATAAAGTAGATGTTGGAGGTCTTCCTATACTATTCCAGAACTCCACCATAGAAGTATCTTAAATGAACATTTTATTCCATACTTTCCACTATAAACTCTCAATTTTTATTAAAAAGGGAGCATTGGAAAAATAGATGATTGGTGTACTCCTCATTACTTCCATATTGGCCTTCTAATATTATCCTAAGTTAGACATTTATTATGATATATAATTCATATGAAAATATTATGCTTACGTTAGTTTAACTTATTCTAAATTATTTGCCACCAAGGGAATTCTACCAATTCACCCAATTGCATAGCTAGAAAATGATAACCAAGGAAAAATGAATACACATATTATGGATCAAGTCCCTAGACAAGATGGTTTTACTCCTCCAAAACTCTATAAGGTCACATAGCTATATTGATGTCAATTATTGTAGTCCTCTATTGGTCCACCCCTAGGCCAACTATAGGGTTCATTCCAATAATGAATTAGAGATCTTCCAAACTAAATAGAGTGCTTAAAATCAACAACTTTGGACCACCAATCTTGTAGAAAATTTTTACCAAGTGATTGTAAACGAGGACAAGAAGATAGAATAGGTGGATCATTATCCCAAGAATTACCCAATAATAAAGCTTTGTTACACATAATAATCTTCTAAAAAATTCCTTTTATAAGCCTAGCCCCTCTTTTAAGACTATTCCAAATCCAAAAAAAAATTTCCTAAGTAATTTCATCCATAAAATATCCTCAACATCTACTCCCCCCCAGGTATTTGTAATTGACATTTTTCCCCATGGTTAACCTATATTGTTTTATTGTCTCTAATATAATTTGGTGGCTAAAATTTAGCAATTGGAGTCTGAGTATCACAATCCCAAGTCATTGAGTTTATAAGGCTATAAACCAACTCTCAACTAGCCAAAATCAAAAAATAAAATTCAAGGTTACCTACCCATAAGAATCTTCTAGGGAGACCATCAAACTCCTTAAGGAATATTTTGGGATCAACTAGAATTATTCAAGTGTACATGTATGTATGTATGTATGTATGTGTTAGGAATAACAGTCCACAAGCACAACTGAGAAGGGGGGGGAATAAGTTGTGATACATAATATTAAGCTTTAAAAACTAAAACTGCAATGCAAATGATAACACAGTAATTTCCAACACAATAACACAACAATTTTTATCGAGGAAACCATGTTAAAGGTAAAAACCTAGTGGGAATTGGCACCCACAAATGATGTACTGAGATTATAGCATCCCTGTTAAAATATTTTTCCCTATTAGGAGCTTATTACAACATTATAGTACACAGTCCATGTTAAAGGAAATACCCTATTAGGAGTCAAGAGTAACAGTGGGCTCACTACCCAGGCACATTGCCCAAAAAAGGTTAAAGCCACCCTCAAGGATTAACAATCGGAACAAGTGTATATAGAGAATATACAATCTAGTGAACTGTCTGATAGCAACTGTCTTTGCTTGGTCAATTCCAATGAAGTATTATAATCACCAACTCTGCTCTACATCTAGCAGTCAATCAAGCCTCACAACTTCCACACTTCTCTATCCTTTCAAATATCTTCTCATAATACATTCATCTTTTTAAAAGAAAAAATCTCACATATATACCCTATTACAATAATTGATTAGGTCATCCAATTAAGCTTTCCCAATATACAAATAATTATTTAACCCCTTGCTAAGATACACAAGCTACCTAAAAAAAGTAAACATCAATTACAATACATCATATATACTCTAAGATCTGCAATCCACGCTCACAATCCATAATACACACTACATCTCTGAAGTCAGCCACCAAATAGGTCTCCTCCAGAATACACGCCATAGCTGACGTCACCAACATGTTCACGATAATCGATCAACAATGAACATTCCTCAATATAGCTTTTGTCATTCCTTAAGATAGCATCACTTGAAACATCTTCGCCTGTAAGATATATAGGATTTGAGAGATACAAATCCATAGAATGCCAAGAATACCTGCATGCAAATAACCTGTTATAGGAGAGAAGCAAAAAGAAGAAAAAAGCAGAACTCAGAAGTTACTCAAAATGTGAGAGAAAAATTATAATCTAAGTGAATGAAAAAATAATTACAAGATTCAACCTATAAAGGTGAACAAAACCCTAAAGCCTAAAAAAAGCTAGGTTGCACATTAATAATTAATAAAATAATAAATTATTAATGCACCTAAGAGAAATTTTAAGCACTAAAGAGTAATAACTTAACTAATTAAATCAACATGATTTAATTAATAATAAAACTAAAGATTACTCTAACACCCCACTTAAGCTAAGCGCAGGGGGTAAGCTAACCTAGCACAACTATGAAAGCAAGAAAAAGGGTCCCGACAACAAGGCCTGATCAGGTACCCAATACAAGGAAATCTCTGGAAACCACAAACAAAGAAGAAAACCCAGTGGGAAAAACCCCTCTCCAAAAAGAGATAGAAAAAATGCAAAAAATAAATGGCTCAAGAGTCTCTCTCAAGACCATAAGTACAACCAAACCCCCCATGAGAGAGGGATGAGACACCAAAGCCCCCCCAAAATGAAGAAAATCCTATCACAATGATAGATGCCTGATGTAGAATCCAAAAGGAGATCCGAAAGTGGCAAATGATATTCCTCCCCTTGGGAAGAAACAAATCCAAAAGATGATGTTGAAGAAACCCTGTGAGGAGTGATGAACCAATCTGACTCAAGATGTGTGCCACGATTGGATGTTGAAGAATCTCTCTGTTTGAACTGAAACAAATGATGCCAAATCCAAACTGATGTGGAGAATCCTAAAATGCAACTATAGAATGCACTGATAATAGTGGGTGAATAGTGATAACCTAATTGTCAAGGTAGAGGAGATGAATGTCCTCAAAATAATTCTCCAAATCTGCAATATAAGACTCAACAAACAAGAAGAAGATGTTTGCAAGATAAGAGTCCAAATTAGCTATGTTTGGAAGGTGAATGATGCCCTATTGAACTGAATCAGGAACAATAGGAGATGTTGTAGAAGTCTCAATCTGAAGAGTAGGAACTGTGAGACAAGCCTCTAATCCATCAGAAGATGTAAGGGTGTCTAAATACTCAGGCCCCTCTAAAGTATCATGATCAAAGGATGTATTCTCTCTCTAAGCAATGGGTATGAGACAATATAAAGCATGATTCTCTGGGAATGGAGAGAGATTAGGGTCTCCATAGATCTCCCAAAGACGTGTCCAAAGTGGGTGAGGACAAATCAATGTCTGATATAGCCAACACATTTTATGATCAACACTAGACAATATAAGTCCTACTATGTGATCTTGAATAATTTCCCATGCTAATTTTCCCTCTGAAGTGGTTGGTTTAGGTATGATATCATACCAATGAGGCAAAAAATTAAGCCACCTACAATGTGTAAGTATACCCTTTGCCCATGACTCATAATTACCCCGTTCCAAAATAAGAACTGAAGGGTGAGTATAAAAATCCATGATAACTCTTTTGAATGAAAAAAAAACTGAGAAATCTGACCTTACTGCATTTAGATCAAAACTTGGTGTTGTGAGGAGGGAAATGGAAGCCAAAAATTTGACACTAAAAATAGGTGCTCAAATGGTCGAGTATGCATCCAAAACCCACATGGTGGTCTCTAGCTCGGAAAGAGCTTTCTGGCGATATCTCATTTTCTGAATAACGATATCGTATGCTCAAGTTATGACCAAAAGACTAGTAGGAGGTCAAAAAGAGAAACTCACTAGAAAAACACTGTGTCAAGAAAAAATTTGACGTCCAAATGGTCATCACCAGGCACTGCAAAAAAATTGACAGTTGTATGATCATCACTAGGTCATCGCTGATGTTAGCATGACATCATGCCAGAAAAAAATAACGATCGTCGGAGAAAAAAACTGATGCCAAAAAGGTGATGTCAGCCTGCTACATCAGCGGGTGGTGTGCGGGCAGCTCCCGGGTGGCGGGTGAGCAGTGTTGTAGTGGTGGAGCTGACTGCCAGAGGCGGTCGGGTGGTGCGCCGGCCGTGGTGGGGATGGGGCGGCGCACAGGCCGCGAGCGAGTCGCGGGCCGAGTGCGGCGACGACACTGTGACTACGTGTCTACAACGCTTAAAAACACTTAAAATGTGTTTGTTTAATTATTTTTTCTTGAAAATCGTGTCATAGACTGGGAGAGAGAGTTTTTTTCTCAGAGGCCACTATAGCAAAAATGGTGAACTTTATATGAAAAAGTAATCTCCTGGGCCTTCTAAGCGCGATGGTGAGGTTCATTTTTGCTCAAAGTGCTCCAGAAAAATATACCTCTTTCATATTGAAGAGAAAACCCCAAAAAGCTACAGTTTTTGCCCTCGAATCACTACTTCAAAAAACACCAGACCAGGCAGCAGCAGGGCAGCTTTGATACCATATAGGATTTGAGAGATACTAATCCATAGAATGCCAAGAATACCTGCATGCAAATAACCTGTTACAGGAGAAAAGCAGAAAGAGGAAAAAGCAGAACTCAAAAGTTACTCAAAATGTGAGATTAAAATTATAATCTGAGTTAATGAAAAAAGAATTACAAGATTCAACCTATAAAGGTGAACAAAACCTCAAAGCCTAAAAAAAGCTAGGTTGCACATTAATAATTAATAAAAGAATTAATTATTAATGCACATAAGAGAAATCTTAAGCACTAAAGAGTAATAACTTAACTAATTAAATCAACATGATTTAATTAATAAGCAAACTAAAGATTACTCTAACAAGATATACCCAAAACACAAAGACATGCTCTATCAAGCATCACTGTCACAATACAGAAACCAGTCTTCATGACTAAAACATTTGTAACATCACCAATATGCAATATTAAGCCAAGTGACCTTAGGAATAAGATCATCACACATCCTTCTTCATATCCTTATCTTTGATCATTCTGATTCATTCGTACAGTGTTCGTACACTTCTGTCAGTTATCATACAATAGTAATAGCCAATCTATTCACTCCATAGAAACACATGTTGACATCAGTGAAAAAACATGAATATCAACAACATCAGTAGTACCCAAATCTAGTATCATCCAAAAATCTCCCCCTTTGGCATTGTTGGCAACATATGAAAAAATCCATCAACCCAAAAAGTACTCTCTCTCTCTCTCTCTCTCAATACAATCTTCTCAATATCCTCAACACAAATCTCCCCAAAATAGTAGGGATTTTCACATAGAATATTTCCCCCTTTGGAAACAATGGCAAAGGTTTCCATAACTCTTCTATAATCTTCTTTAAGGTGTAGCTTTTTTAAATCTTCATGTCTAACAGCTAGGTGCAAAAATCACCCAAATGTGCTCCATAGTGATCCTGCGATTACTCACCCTGAGGAGTAGATCCATACATCAAGTCCAGAAAATGACATAGCTCTGAAAGCCACTGGAATGATATGTGCCAGCATCAATCAATTACCACTGGGAGGAGCTCTCACCCAAAGCATGCTTTTGAGATATTCAAAAGCATCTTTTGGTAAAGGTTCTGTAAATATATATGTTATCTATTCCTTTGTCCTAATATAATCCAGTCTAATCTCTTTCTCTACTACCTTCTCCCTTAAGAAATGATACTTAATAGAAATATGTTTAGTCTTTAAATGCATTACAAGATTCTTTGACATATTCATTGTGCTAGTGTTATGACAATGGATAACCACTGGCTCATCAAAAATTATTTCAATGTCTTTCAGCATTTGTTTCATCCAAACATCTTGTGTACAATTTATAGTAGCAACATCATTCTTTGACTCAGTAGTAGACTGAAAAATACAGTCATGCTTCTTACTTAACCAAGAAACCAGCCTATTCCCAAGGAAAAATGCTCCACCTCTTGTACTCTTTCTATCATCCACATTACCTACCTAATCAACATCAGTGTAAGCCTTTAAAATAAAGTCATCTAATTTTCCATACCATAATCCATATTCTATTGTTCCTTCCAAGTATCTGAAAATTCTTTTGACAACAACAAGGTGTTTCTCTTTAGGATTTCCTTGATATCTTGTCATAATTCCAATTGCATTAGAAATATCTGGTCTGGTGTGAGTTAGATATTTTAGACCACCAATCATCGATCTGTACTTTGTCTGAAAAACACTTTGAGTCTAATCATTACTAGTCAGTTTGTAACCAGTCACCATGGGTGTCCCAACAAGTTTACAATCTTCCATTCCAAACTTCTTCAACATTTCCTTAAGATACTTGGTCTGAGATATAAAAATTCCATTCTTACTCTGATTAATTTGTAAACCAAGGAAAATTTTCACCTCACCAATCATTGGCATTTCAAATTCATTTTCCATTTCTTTAGAGAACTTCTTACTCATTTTATCATTGCCTCCAAAAATGATATCATCAACAAAAACTTCTATGATTAAGATTCCATCTTCATCAGTTCTTAAATATAAATTACTGTGTGCATTACCTTTTTTGAAACCAAGGCAAAGTAGATACTTGTCTAGTCTTACATACCATGCTCTCGGTTCTTGTTTCAGTCCATACAATGCTTTATTCAACTTAAAAACCATGTCTTCATCTTTTATCAAAGGGAATCCATCAAGTTGCTCTATGTATACTTCTTCTTCCAAATCTCCATTCAAGAATTCTGATTTCACATCCATCTAATATACGTTAAATTCTTTATGTGCAACATAAGCAAGAGATAATATCATAGCTTCTAGCCTAGAAACAGGAGAATTTTTTTCTTCAAAGTCTATGCCTTCTTGTTGTGAGTAGCCTTTACAAACCAGTCTAGATTTATTTCTTGCCATTATTCCTTCCTCATCCATTTTGTTTCTGAAAACCCATTTAGTTTCTATCAAATTTTGTTCTTAGTTCTTGGAACCAATTCCCAATTATTGTTTTTCTTTATCTGTTCAAGTTCTTCTTGCATAGCTTTAGTCCAAGATTCATCTCTACATGCTTCATCAGTAGTTTTCAGTTCAACTTGAGAAATCAAACAAAATTCATCTATTACTTCATTTGTCACACTTGCCTTCACAATGTTATCAAAGTTAACATGACAAAATCTTCTATTCCATAACCAACTATCACCAACCTTCGCAATAGAACAAGAAGCTTAAGATGTATTCAATTCAAATACATTACCTCTAGATTTAGTACCAGATGCAATCAAGTCTCCTAATTTACTTTTGATAGATAATTTCCCATCAATGAATTTCAATTGATAACCTCTATCCACTAGCTGCCCAACACTCAACAGATTATGCTTAAGTCCATCGACAAGCAGTACATTGTTAGTATTAGTCTTTCCATCCAGAGAAATAGATCCAA
This sequence comes from Thuja plicata, assembly GCA_018584345.1. Taxonomy (NCBI): domain Eukaryota; kingdom Viridiplantae; phylum Streptophyta; class Pinopsida; order Cupressales; family Cupressaceae; genus Thuja; species Thuja plicata. The sequence continues at coordinate 1,604,087 of MU226740.1, forward strand.
CTCCAATGATAAGCTTAGGATTATTGTCACCAAATCTAACAACACCACAATCATATCTTTTCAGACTCACAAACTTATTTTTATCTCCAGTCATATGATGTGAACAACCACTATCTATAACCCATTCAGATTTGTTTTCAACATGAAATACTAAGGCTTTTTATTCATGTATAGGTTCATCATCCTTAATAGAAATAAATCCAATTTCATCATAATCAACATCATCATCAGATACACCTTCACTAGCATAATAACATTCCTTGTCTTTTGAATACTTTGATTTGTAAAACTTAGGTTTGTGTTTTGGAACCCTTGTAGGACACCAAGATGCAAAATGACCAATCTTCTTACACGAAAAACATTTCAAAGGTAACTTGCCTTCAAATTTACCGTTACATCTATTTTCTCTTCTAGCGATCAAGGCTACCACTTCATCTAGCTTTCTTTATTCCTCCTGTATCTGCTCCCATTCATCAACATAGTCTCCAAGTTCTTCTCTCAAGTCATTATTGTTGGTGCTCGCAATTCTAGATAAGGTCTCTTTCTTTCTATGTACAGTCACCTTGAATGCTAACTTGAATTTAGGTAAAAAAATCTCCTAGTTCTGCGACCTCAAAATTAGTGAGCTTTCTAATCAACATCTCTATGGTGAAGTTTGGTGTCAAAGGTATAATCTCCTCTATATGTTGTACTTTAGTTTTGTATATGGGTGTTAGAGATCTGAGTATCTTCGCAATCACTTCTTCCTTACTATAAGTACCTCTAGAGTTTCTAATGCCAGTAACCACTTTAGTAATTCTCTGTGCATATGCCCTAATGTTCTCATTGTCTCTCATCTTCATTGATTCTATCTTTGTCTTCTAGTTTTGTAGCTTTGCCTATTTAGTAAACTTATCTCCTATAAACAGTGCTTCCAATCTCGTCTAAATCTCATGTACAGAATCCAAGTCTTTTACTTCTATTAATTCCCCTTCACAAAGTGCGATGATTAATGATTACCTTGCGACCATATTATATGAAAATAGATTCTTATCATCTTCAGTAGCCTTCTCAAATTCATCCTCAGTCACTATATTTTATTTTCTTTTCCTGATCATCCAGTAGTTGATTCCCAAACATAGCAAATGTGTTCTCATCTTGTTCTTCCAACTGTCAAATTTTTCAGGATCAAATTTTGGACTATCCTTCCTGTAGTAAGTCATCTTCAGGATCACCTTAAGTTGTTAAGCTTTCTCTCTAAGGAACATTAGCTCTGATACCAATTGTTAGGAATAACAGTCCACAAGCACAATGGAGAGGGGGTGAATCAGTTGTGATACAAAATATTAAACTTTAAACTTTAAAAACTAAAACTGCAATGCAAATGATAACACTATAATTTACAACACAATAACACAATCCTTGTTGTCGATGAAACCCTATTAAAGGTAAAACCTTGGTGGGAATTGGCACCCACAAATGATGTACTAAGAGTATAGTATCCATGTTAAAAGATGTCGCCCTGTTAGGACCTTATTACAACATTATAGTAAATAGTCCATGTTAAAGGATAGACCCTATTAGGAGTCAAGAGTAACAGTGGGCTCACTACAAAGGCACACTTCCCAAAGAAGGTTAAATCCACCCCCAAGGATTAACAATCTGAACAAGTGTATATAGAGAATATACAATCCAGTGAACTTTCTGATAGCAACTATCTTTGCTTGGTCAGTTCCAATGAAGTATTATAATCACCAACTATGTTCTACATCCAGCAATCAATCAAGCCTCACAACTTCCACACTTTTCTGTCCTTTCAAATATATTCTCATCATACATTCATATTTTCAAAAGAAAAGATCTCACATATATACCCTATTACAATAATTGATTAGGTCAGCCAATTAAGCTTTCCCAATATACAAATAATTATTTAACCCCTTGTTAAGATAAACAAGGTACCTAAAACAAGTAAACATCAATTAAAATACATCAGATATACTCCAAGATCTGCAATCCACGCTCATAATCCATAATACACACTACATCTCTGAATTCGGCCACCGAATAGGTCTCCTCCAGAATACACACCACAACTGATGTCACCAACATGTTCATGAGAATCTATCGACAATGAACATTCCTCAATATGTATTTTGTCATTCCTTAAGCTCGCATCACCTGAAACATCTTTGCCTGTAAGATATACGCAAAACACAAAGACCTTCTCTTTCAAGCATCACTGTCACAATCCAAAATCCAGTCTTCACTAGAACATTTGTAACATCAACTATATGCAATATTAAGCCAAGTGACCTTAGGAATAAGGTCATCACACATCCTTATTCATATCCTTATCATCAATTGTTCTGATTCATTTGTATAGTGTTCGTACACTTATATCAGTCATCATACAATAGTAATAACCAGTTTGTTCACTCCACGGAAACATATGTTGACATCAATGACAAAACAATAATATCAACAACATCAGTAGTACCCAAATATGATATCATCCAACAATATGTATGTATGTATGTATGCACACACAATTATATACATATACATATGTACTATTTCAACAAACATCCAAGGCCTTCATCTGTCAAATTTAATAGGTAGAAGTACAAATTTGTATCATACTTTTATAAAGAAAATAACCAACATTGATTTAAATTTTAACTTGAATTCTTAAAAAATACTTATCTTTTGAATTTTGAAATGATGTAAACTAATAAAATATGCATTTTTTGAGTATTTTGTGCTTATATTTTTCAGAAAAAAAATATAGTTTTTAATAAAATTGACTATAATTTAGTGAACATAAATCTCCATGTTGGATAACGAATTGGCCTCCATAAATCAATATCAAAACTGCACTATTTTCCCTAAAAAAAGAGGCCAACACCATTAATCAACAATTGAGAGAATCAATGATCGATTCTTCTATGAATTTTGTTGTGAAGGTATAACTCCCTCCTTTATATAAATTTTTGAATTTTCTAAAAAAAATACTTATGGATACTTGTAACTAGAAAGTAAGAAAGGTACTAAAAACTATTCATCACCATGATATAACTGCGAAAATAGGTAATAGAGAAAATAAATTAACAGAAAGGTTAATTTTGCCAAACAAATTTTTTAAACTGAATCTTTACTCAAAGGTAAACATTAATTTTAAATGACTTGTGACTCAATAAATCAACTCCTGATCATGACAACATCTCTATTAAAATTCATACTACAAAGAGTATTCACATTCAATGCCTAGAATTAAAGTTCTAAATAAATATAGATATCAACAGGAGACATGAAAAGATATCCACTGAAAACTAGAAATTGATATTAACTGAAACTATAAAATTGACCAGCCAAATCAAAATCAAGCCTCACTCATGTTTCAAAGGACAAGGGGGATTCCAAAATTGTTGATCACTTCTTATGTCCACATTTCAATAGTTTAAAGCTTTCCAAAAAAATAGTCTCATCCATTACATCATCACTAATTCTTTTTAAAGAATTAATATTTAAATAAACAAGTCTTTTAAAAGGAATTAAGTAACCCTTGAATAGAAACAAAATAACAATAAAATCCTAATATGCATTTTTGGCTTCTCCTCCTTGGGTTGGTGGTGGTTGTTAGGAAGCCTATTGCTGCTTGTACACCTGTAAGGCCTTAGTAACAACCAATTTTTCATGACCAGGCACGTTTACAATGCTATTTTGAATGGACTAGAATATCCTTTTCCTTTTAATCTCCTTATCTTTGGCCACAAATTTGAGTGATGATTGACATACAACATCATAATTACATCTATACAAGTCATTTCCTTGTATTTTTCCTTGTATAAAAATGAGGGGTGAGATATGGTTTCGATGTTATTTTGATACTCTCTTTGAGTTAATCAACAAATACAATTATTTAATTATCTTTTATTTTTAACTCATATCATATATCTTTAAAATCCTACATCACTTGAGTAATCATGTCTTTCACCTCCGCAAGTAACTTGTTCAGATTAACCACACTCTTTTGTATGCATTCACATTTGAATCCAAGACTGTAGATCTACATCCTGAAAGGAGTATCTTCTAGTGATAATACAACTTTGGTCAGAACAACATCAAGCCCCATATCAATGACCTCTAGAAATAACCACATTGTAGCTTTATGTACTACACCTTCCATCTTTGTAACTTTGATTTCAGAATGACACAACATTTTTGGCTACTCCCAATTCATCATAATACTTTCTCAAGTTATCAATGAATCACAAGCCTGTAGTCTTTAAATGTGTAATCCACTTCTGAGTAATTTTTCTGAATTGGTTGTCTATCTGCAACTAAGAAATCAATTCTTTATTTTTATCAGACTTTGGATCAATAATTGTTATACAGGAACTTCAATCTTGGCTTGGAAAAGTATTTATCAAGATTCTTATGCGTTTGGATAGTATTTCCACCATGGAATTCAAATCATCTTTATCAAGTTAAATCTTCTCTACCCACTCCATAACTTTAGTAGTTGTGGTTTGTCAATTATGTAAATCTACATCCATGCTAACAGGGCCTAGGTCAATCCGAGTAATGTTAGAATCTATTGGTGCAACTTGACTGAGGTTTATTTTCTATGTATTTAGATGAGAAAACTCTAAGAAAATATGATTATACTCTTGACTATTAACTTGGTGGCAAGTATTATTAAGTTTATTCTTCTTGGGAGGAGGTGGATATTGCAAAATATGAGAAATAACATCTTTGGGTGGTCGTTTAAGGGCTTCTCTTTGTCTTTTACTAGACAGGGTATTATGGAGCCATGAAGTAGATGATAGCACTTGAGAGGCACTTTGCATTGCATGAAGGAAAAGAAATAGAGACCTCTTAAGTGTGAGAGTTTTATCTATATTCTACACGAAGAAAGTGAATCTGGATTTTATCTTACCACTAGTTGTGTTTTTTTGTTGTGTTCCTTGAGCCATCCCTCTTCCATTATCACCATATTTTATTTTTGGGTTCCTTGATCTCCTTCTTGACCACCATCGTCTTTCTCTATATTTTTTGTTTCAACTCCATTTTTAGGTAGTAAACCATATATAAAGGTAGGATTAGAGTTTGTGTTCTTCTTGGGGTTTTCCCATCCCTACCTCTAGCTATATTGGTTGAAGAAGAAACCTATGTAATAGTGAAAGTTAGAGATTGAGTAGGTGCAACTGAGTTGCTGTATTTTGAGGTTTGTTTATTTCTTGTAGATAAAGTTTTTTTATCCATTTCCTTTCTTCTTGGAAACCCACATTTGGGTCATCCTAATTAGTGCATTCATTCTCCTATCTAGATTGTCTTATTCAGGAATGGTCCAATCAATGGGGTCTAAATGTTGGGCCGATATCTATGAAGCATATAAGGGATCTATCACATTAGATACACCATCTATAATATTAGTCACATCAAATGGGAGATCACTACAATAAATCATTGTCGTTAGCGCCTAAAATGACGTCATCTTTTAGTACTTTTTTTTAAATGAGCCTTTGGGTTGGAGAAAAATTGGTGCCCAACTACCTCGAGCCTTTGGCGTCGAGTTTTTGCGCCATCTTTTTCACCCCATTTTGGGCCATATGTTGCAGTGAAAAAGTTTGCTTCTTGTTTTGCTTTTGATATGGCATCCAAAATAGATTCTTTTTTTCCTTCCAAATTAATGCTAGTTTTTTCTTCCATTATGATGTCCTTTTTTGCCTCCAGTTTTGCTTCTAGTTTGGCTTCCAATTTTACTTCTTATGTTGCTTCCAGGTTTACTTCTGATTTTTCTTCCAAGTTTTCTTATGATTTTGCTTCCATTTTTAATTCCAATTTTGCTTTTGGTTTTGCTTCCAATTTTGCTTCCTAGATAATGCTAAGTTTTGCTTCCATGCTTGCTTCTAATTTGCTTCTAGTTTGGCTTCTATTGTTGCTTCCTTTTTACTTCTAAAAATGCTTCTTGTTTTGCTTCCATTTATTAATTTAATATATTTTATTCAAATAATTTAGTCATATATTTAGTGATATTAGGGCATGATGGAATTGAACCACCATCCTCTTGCTTGTAAAGCAGGTGCTCTTCCATTGAGCTAGTACCCTTTAAAGAACAAGAGTTGTGTGTAGTTGGAGTCCTTTCCTAATGTAAAAAATAGGGGTTAGAACAATAAAAGAAGAAATACAAAATTCACCATGTAACAAACATCAGAGATGAAAAAATTAGTTTGTAGCATTAGTATATGCCTATATGCTAAAAAAATCCAGTGAAATGTAATTGTCAAGTAGTTGATGAATTTTGATAGAGTTCTTACTGAAGGCACTATATTTTTCCATTAGTGTACACAAGGAAAAACATGATCTACACCATCAGTTTACACGACACCGACAGACAGGGCACAACACTACCTGACGCCAAGGTTACCCGATACTGCAAAGTTGTAAGCATCCCGACAAACACTATTAGGTGTTGCCCGATGACAAAAAGGATACAGAAACTCGATGAGTAACAATAGTGCAACCCAAAAAAATAGTAAAGAGAGGAACCCGACAAATAAAGGGAACCCGACAATCAGTTTGACAAAGGAACACCGACAGACTTCAAGTTCAACCCGACGACCAAGAACTGACAGTCAGTTACATCCCACAAAAAGTGGATCTGACTTTCCACGTCAGATAAATCACTGAAGTTGTATATATAGCTTCTTGATTTTCTTTAAATCCATTATGTGCGGAGGAAGCAATGTATTTAATATTGTTTTAATTAGTTTTACTAATTTAAAACAGGCAAACTAAAGATCAAGGTCAAGTTGTAAACCTTGGATCTAAGAGTTAACATTGTAATGTGTGATTATAAGATAGGTCAATTACTTGTATAAATAGATGCTCAATCTATTATGAGCATATTGTTGTTCAATGATGATTGTAGCCACAAAGAGAATCTAAAGACCAGACAAAGGATTTCATGCGGAAGGATAGAAAATAATCAAATCAGTTTCAAGAACATAACAGAGGCTACCGACGAGCAGAGAAAGGTATTGATCAGTCACTTTAGGTGACATTATTTTTATGAGAACTTTAATGGATCTGTAATCAGCAATTGTAGATTGCACATAGTTAGGTCAACATTTGTACTCATTCTAACAAGTGTAGTACACTTATGAAATCCTTTCAAGAAAGGTGGGCTTAACCGTCCTATTGTAAATCTCATAACTGAGTGCACACTTAAATCAGTGTTGCTAAAGCTCTTAACAGAGTAGATCTTAATAGGTCTCCACCTTAATACTCTTAACAGGGTAGATCATCATAAGTGATCAAATTGTAAGCCTTAACTGGTTCCCTTCCATTCCGCAGATAGTGAAGTTTTGTGGGTGTCATCCCCACCGCAGTTTTTACTTCCTAACATGAGTTTTCTGCGATATCATATCTTGTGTTATGTGTTTATTACTTTCATGAATGTTTCTATGAATGTTGAAAACAATTAAATATTATGAATTAATGTTACATGCATAAGAAAGAACAACAGTAATGGTCGGTAATGCAGTAATGACTGATTACTAAATATGAATGGTGAAATGAGTTAAAAAGTTTTAGAGGTACTGATTCATCCCTCCCCTCTCAGTACTACTTCCCATTAATCCCAACAATTGGTATTAGAGCCAAGTCTCTTCTTGGAAAGCTTAAAGCCTTAAGAGAAAAGATCATACAATGGAGAAGTACAAACTTGATAAGAACATTGAGAATAAAAATCTTGAGATACAGATGTTCTATGAATAGTATAAAGAAGCTAGAATCAAGATGAGAGAGTTGTTGGATGAAAGAAAAGGTATGACAACTCAAAGCAATGAAAAAGATTATCAAGAAGGAGAGATTCCAAATTTCTTTGAATCTTCAGGATCTAATACAAGTGATACATCAGAAGAGAACATCACAAATGTGAAGGAGATCAATCGACATATGATAGAGAAAATAAAGATGCTGCAAATCGGTCAAGAGACTCAGATGGTAAGAATGATTGATGTGATGAGTTTTGCTAGACAAGCTGAAACAGAAAGAACACTTGCTATTGATGACAGAAGAAAGATTACAGAAAAACTACAAGAGAAGGAGTTAGAAATTCAAAGACATGTTGAGCATCACCGTGAGATCACAAATTAGATTATTCTAATGATTCAAGAAGAAAACAGAATGAATATAGAACTCATTGAAAGAATGCAGGCTATCAGTGAACTAAGAGAAGAAAATGAAAAACTAAATCATGAGGTTAGAATTCAACAACAACATAATGAAGTTATCAGAAAGGTTGAAGAGAGTAATAAGAGAATGGATGATTTTCTTGAAGGACAATGAAGAGTCAATAACAACAATGGTTTAGGTTTTACCGTAAATGGAGAATCATCAAATCAAGCCAATCCAAAAAATGTCTATGAAAATCCAAGACCAAGAAAGTTGATGTGCAAACACTATGGGAAGCAAGGGCACACATCAAATGTGTGTAGAGGCAAAATGAAAGGTATTCCTAAATCTACATATTCATTCATAGGATTTTGTTAAAATCTAACAAAAAGGGACATAAAGCATATGAATGTAAGTCTAAGATGGATCTAGCAAAGAAGGAAACTTACATGGACAAATATTGTCCTACATGCAAGATGAATGGGCACACAACTAATGAATGTTGGAAAAGAAAATATAAGCATGAAAGCCTAAAGGTCAAGAAACTCCCTATTAACCAAAGAGAATCGGTAATCAATATGTATGGGACTACAATACTTGGACAAATTGTACAACATGTGGTAGATATGGTCACATTGCTGCAAATTGCATGAGAGCATGGACCAAAAGGTCTAGAGGTTGGTCAAACCCCAGAATGGCATGCTTACACTGTCACAAAATTGGTCATCTCAAGAAATATTGCAAAGATCAAATGACAGAAACAAGCACATATCCCAATGGAAACACCATTGAAGATATCTGAAGGGCCAAAGACAAAATGTGGAGAAAAGACTCAAGCAATGATGAAGCTGGACCGAGCAATGTAAATGGTGACATAACCAACCCCACTTAATCTGAACAAGTAAGTATGGAACTGCACTATACCAAGTCATATTTTGCACCAGTTCCATTATACAAATTGATAGATAATCAAAATCTGCATAATAAAGATGCATATTATGTTACTTGTTTCAAATCTGAGAAAACAACCCTGTCGGTATACACATATCGAAACTCATTGGTGAACATAATGGATAAGTTGTTTTACACTTACCGAAACATGTCGATCAACACACAAAGTGGTTAAGTTACCAATGTAACCCGACACCCATCGGTAAGGAAGCAAAGTAAAAAAGGGTTGTCATGACAGAATACCGATATTCGTCAATAAAAGAAAAATTGTCAACAACTGTCCTGAGCATCATGTCAACACCGACAATGATTTTGAAAATCTTCCTGACAAACTCTGTCTTCATGTCCCGATGAGTCGTTGAGCATTTATGATAAAGACTTAGGGCAAAAAGTCTATAAATAGACGATGGGACAACTTCATTTTGCACCCACGATTTGAAGAGAAAGCAAGAGCAAAAATAGAGCGATTAAAGAATAGAAAGCAGAGTGTCCTCGAAACTAATCCAAGCACACAACATACAGATCATTCACCATTGTCATAGATCAAAGTAAGTACTGAGGGCACCAAAAATATTCTATCGTCATTTTTCAAGAAAACCCAAAATTTCAAGAAAGCCCTAAAACTTGAAAAATGATGGCAACCACGCCAAGAACAACTAAGATCAAAAGTGATGAAATGAATGTGGTTAAGCTAATTAAGAATATCACATGGGTAGAGCCCAAATATAAGATATGCCTGGAGATCACATTGAAACGTGATAAAACTAGAGCGTTTTCAAAAATTCCACCTAGGGTTTTTCTCATAGAAGATGTTAGGTCTTAAATTCACTGCAAAATCGCTCAGTTAGGTGATCTGGAGATGGATGAAGGTTATAATAAGCTTTGTGATGTAGAAGGAAACCTGAAGAAGGAACACAAACATCTAGAGGTTAAAGGGATAACCAATTCCCTACATTTCCTGAGGGACTTCAAAACATACTGGATAAGGTTAGTCTTAAGTAGAATGCATGATAAGAAGCTATGGATAGACCAACCCAAGCAAATAACAAAGGATGTCCTTCATGTTGTCACTGGTTATCCGATAACCAACAAGCCTAGGGCACACAAGCATCCCTCCAGGAAAGAAGTTGAAAAACTCACAAAAGTTGAATGGGACAACAAAGGTCTAAAAGTAAACACCATCACCGGCGAAGAATTGAAATTCGGTGCATGTCTAATTGGGTATAAGATTTTTCAAGCAAGCAGATTGAACAACATATCTTCAACATCGGTAAGCACAACTTACAAGATAGTGATGAAAGGAATTTAGATGGATCTGTGTGAGATCCTGTTAAAAAAACTTCATGAGAACATGATCACAATTAGGTCCACAAAGACCAACACATGTAAGTTTGACTTGTTAGGGATTTTTCTTGTATGAATCACAGTGCTTGAAATAACTTCTTGAACACTATGCCTTCTAATACTGATTCAGAGACAAGAAAATCCTAATTGCTAAGGACTGGATAAGGTCCTTCTTCGTTTTTGAGCCCCACATATATTGAGGCATGTTTTACCTCTTAAGATTGTTGTTTACACAATATTTTTTGATGTGGACACTGATTTGCTATGTAGCTTTTGTTAAACCAACCTGTGAATTACCTTGCAAATAACCAAGCATAACCAGATGCAAGATATAACCATACAAACCATAGTTATAAGCATAACAAGAATCAGTGATACAAGGATTCTCATCCTTCTTCCTTTTCTTTATAGGAGGGATAACCTAACGGATTCACTCTTCAAGGAATCAATAATATGGATAGTGTCCTGCTGACAGAGGTCCTTAACAAGTTTAGTTTATTTGTTCTTAGTAACAAAGTATTTTAATTGATTTGGTTTTGATATATTGGAACAACTTAGACAAAGATGGATTCTCAGACTGCTTTCTGAACTAGTGCCTATCCTTTGGGCTATAGAGTCAAAATAAACTAAGATATCATAAAAACAAAACACAGCAGATTGCCTTACAACCCACATACAATTTAGGTAAATTGACTTACAAGTTACCCTGTCACCTCAAACCTATTGTATCAAATCCTTAATCAAAGCAGTATGCTCCCTGAAATTACTTACAAAATTTAGTTCTTTCCTTAAAAGAAACTTGCAAATAATCAAATGGTTACCTTATAACCAGAATGTTTCAGAATACCTTGTAAACTTAACATAGAAGAGCATACACAAAGAGTAAAGAGACAACAATAGAGGAGAGTAAAATTGCACAGTATATTATTTATATGATCCAGCTTTTCATACATGAAAGATTACACAGCTTCAAAAGATAGACAGAAACCAGAATATCTGAATTCTGTGATATATTATCTCCTTTCCAAAAATGTTCCAACATCAAAGACCTTTTACTATTACAACTCTTATGCTATATATATGTTTTAGACCATCTTGAAATCCCTAAGGATGCAACAAGCTTCGAATGGTCACAAAACCCTAACCCTAAAGTTACAAGAGAGACAAAAGAGAGAGAGAGAGAAGAAGCGGTGAAAGGACTGAGTCAAAAAGGTATAAACAGATATTTCTTGTTCTTCTCCTGATCTGGCGACTGCAATCAGATTTGTAGATGGTAGATGGTAGCCTTTATGCTGAGTCCAAATAGTTGTGCTCACCTACTCACCTACATTCTCCTTTTGTAATTACTGTCCATCTTGTCTTTGAACAGTGCAGTGCCAAGTGTTCACCTCACTCATCGTCCAAAATTTCTTCTTCAACTACAGGCTTCTTTTTCTTAGGTGTTTTCATGACTTCCCATGCCTTTACTTCATCGTCTGATGGCCACTTGAAGTCCTGAGTACTCTGTACTTGTACCTTCTGCCTGTCCCATCTTGCATCGGTGATGTTTTTGACATCAAGTAGGAACTTGTTGATATCAGTTTCAGCTTTGAAGGCCTCATCCAATAATTTATTGAATCCTTCTACATCAACATCTGTTCCTAATAGAAATGTATCTTTGCTAGGCATTTTGGTGTCAAACTCACTACTCCAAGCATCTATAGCCTTGACTTGGTCATCATCTCCCTTCAAAGCAGGAATAAACCTATTGAAATCACTTGAAAAGAGACTTAATCTAGCCTCTATCTGGTTCAACTTTCCTTTGAAGAATGAGAGAGCAATGTTTACCCTTTTGATCTCATCTTCAACCTCTGTGACTATTGGAGGAAAGTCTGGTCTTATGGCC
>MU226740.1:1616493-1627547 GCA_018584345.1 Thuja plicata
CCTCAGTATGCAATATTGGCAACTTATTATATGTATTGATTACAACATCAGCTTTGTCTTTTAAAATCTCAATCCTATGTTGTAATATGCCTTTTAGTGCCTTCAAAGCTATTGCATTTCCTTTTTCCTCATCCACCTTTTGTTCCACAGCCTCTTCTGACTTAGGCTTATCTTCAATCGGCATTGGTGGTGGTTGTGCAGGCACATACACTACCTCAGGCTTTGCCTCCAATTCATCTGACAATGTCTTTATCAGCTGATCCCTCTGGTATAGTTGTATATGGAACATGTCTCTATCCTTAGACAGTGCACTTGTTTCTTCCAACAGAGTAGTATACCTTTCAGACAATTGCTTTGTCTTGTCCTCCTTCAACTGAGCCCAGTGTGTCATTATTTGGGAGTTTTCTAGGTCCCCTATGTTTTTTACTGACCACACCATCTGATTCCCCACCATATTCTCTTGAATGTTCACTAATTGGGGCTTTTGGTCTTTTGGGCTCAAACTCCACATGGCAAAGGCCTGAGACTTTGGGTTATACCCAAATCCTTTTATCATTTCTCCTACCTGGACCTCACTGACCATTTTAAGATCCGGCTGCTTCCTGATTTGATCTATAATGAATGCAGAGGCTAAATCCCAGCCTTCAGCCAATAATATACCACTTTCCAGCACCATTTTCCTGGCATCCTCTGGGGAAATATCTTCACTTTCAGGATCATAATTCTGTAAGGCTACTAAGGCTTCATTTGTAATTGTTTCTTTCCCATCCACAGTTAATTGGGATTTTATTTGCTCAGTTTTGTACCATCTGAGGAAATCTTTAAACGCCTCTGTTTTTATAAAACTGTCATCATCTAGGAATTTTTGCTGGTTAAGCAATCTTTCATCTACACAGGCTCTGAGTGGTATCTCAACTTCATCTTCTGGATCAGGTCACTGCTTCTTGCCTTTTCTGATTGCTTTTCTCAGGTTATGATCATATAACCTGGTACCAGGTACTAAGGCCTGAACCTTATCTTTTTTCTTACCTTGTCCTTCCACTGAAGGCTGGCCTAATTCTAATTTTCGCCTCTTTGCAACAGGCTCCTCTACATCATCTGGCTGTGTAGCAACTGTTAGATCAATAATGTGTTGTTTTTCCCCCTGCAACTGTGGGATCTCAGCCATTTCTTGCTCTAAGGCTTGTTGTGGTGGAGGATTCATAGGAGGACGTGCATAATCACTGTCATCATCACTCTCTTCCTCTGATTTTGAGTGTTCAGGTGACTGAGCACCTTTCTTGTCCAGGACTGTATCCAATTGCTCTACTAGCACATAGTAGTTGTCTATCATAGCCTTAATCCTGTCAAAATATGAGAGATCAGGGTAAAAACCCCCAAATGACAACCCATTTCTTTTTATTTGTGTCTGCAGCTTCAGCAATTCTTGGATTCTCAGTCTTCTCATATTAATGTCATCTTCATCCAAGAGGTTTCTTGTTGAATCTTCTTCTATGCATTCACAATGAACATTGGTATTAGGGATAGTAGGGGTATACAACTTCCTAACCCCTGCCATGAAGCCTTCTGGGTCAATGTACCTATAAGGGGCTGCCCTCATTCTGTACTTCTCCAACCACTGACCCACTTCATCTATGGCATTCTTACCAATTGTAAAGTTGGAAATCTTAAATTTCCTAGGGGTTATAGTCCCCTTTTTGTGTGGTGCAAAATGCTTATTATCTGTTAGCATCAGCTGCCAAATGAATTCCATAACAGTTACTCTCACAGGCACATGATAAGGCAACAAATGGGGTGGATGAATACACCCATATACTCTGATGATGGTGAAATTCTCCTCCAAGAAGAAATCACCCCAGTTGTGGTTTCCAGACCAATTATCTAAATATTCACATGGCCTGAGCAGTTGTATGATCTTCAATGGGACTCTAGTCCTGCTTGTCCCCAAACTCTGCACAATTGGATACACAATCCAATTCTGGAAGGCACAGTAGTCACATTCCCTGGAAGTATAATTCCAAACCCTAACCCAAAACTGGATAGGATTTGGTTGTGTCTGATAGAATCTCTAAGGAGACAAGTTATGCGTATCCATGATTACAAAATTGAAATATAAGAGAAGGTGCATCAGGACTGAATAATGCAAGAATTTAGGCTCCTTCTCCTTGGGGTTCTTTAATCTCTTCTGGGTTGTAACAAAACCCTCATGCATTTCATCAATTATATGTTGTATGTAATCATAGCTAGTGCTTGAATGCACTTCTTGCAGGTCCAGTACCATCATTAAGATGCCAGAACTGATTCTCTCTGCATCTCCATCAATCCCTAGCACTCTACATAGGGCATAAGCATTATACTTGATGTAGAAGTGTAGGTCCTTGTAATAATATGGATAGGGATCTACCATAGGACCTAAGTAATTTTTCAATTCTTTTAACATATGCTTCTGCAACAAGCCTTTTGCAATACCAGGCTTAGAACTATATCTCTTCTCTTGTCTTGTCATGTCAATTTTGGTAGACATGGTACTGAATAAGCCAAAGGCTTGCATGAATGAGTTCCTGTTTAAAATTAGCAAGGCTGTGCCATCATCCCTTTTGATGGTATTTGTCAGGGCATCATAGTGATTTGCTAGGTCAAGAAATAGGTCTACATCTATGAAAACATCAGGAACAAGCAACCTAGCAAGACCACATGTCCAAGGGTTTGAAACAGGGATGGGCTTATCAAAATTCTTATAGAAATAGGTGAAAAGAGAGTAACCTATTGTGCCCGGGGTCACAGCATCTCGGATGTTCTTGTACTCATCCAGGAGGACACTAGCATCGGCCTTCTTATTCTATGTTGAACCTGGCAGGAGATGGAGAAACTCATCAGAGTAACTTGCTTTTCCTTTTTGTTCTTCTCCACTCCCTCCACTTGTTGAAGCGACACTCACAACTCTGCTCATCCTTGCAACACGTTGAATCTCTTTTTCCTTTACCGATATTGAAACAAACCTAATCTCAAATATTAGTTGTTTGTTCTGAGCACAATCTCCTGCAATTTAGAACTCTCTGATGAACTTTGGATACACTGCAAACTGCGCAAAATATCACTCTTCTAAAAATTAGCAACTTGGCTCTGAAAACTGAAAGCACGGTAAATGGGAATGAGTGCACTTATCAACTCCTTATAGCCATCATTTAGAGTACACAACTCATAATTCGGAAACATCAGTTCTGCCATTAATTTTCCATGCCGTGAACTTTGAAAAACCTATCCGTAGTTGCTGAAGTTAACAGGAAATCAAATTTTCAAAAATGAATCCTCAGAGCAATCATATAACATTTAAGAAAACTGACATGCCACATTCTGGTTCGTTATCTGTCATATATCTCAGCTACTCCTAATGCACAGTAATCAAAATTTGAGCCTCTGATTGGTTGCCGGGAGATTTACTCTGTCACATCACAAAACTGTCGCCGTTTTTTAGATTTTGTAATCAGGCGACTGCGTGACTGCATTAAGTCTCTTTGTCATGGGCCTTTGTCACTAACCATGGTTCCATCTCAAGACTTGGTGGCAATGTGCTTTCTTAACCTTGGCTGACCCAAGTGATCTTCTGGCGATCACGCGACATAACTGTAATCAAAGTCGCGCATAGTTAACCTTAACTCATCATTCATTCTGAGACCTGGCGACTAACCGTTATGCTTAACCTTCATAGTTATCCCCCTGGTCGCTCATTCGTGCCACTTAGTACTCCAGCTTTCATCTTATGCGCATATGAGCGATTGCATCTGATCTTTGCTCAGTCGCCTACTCGTGAGCTAAAAAATCCTATTCTGTCACTGACTGCGAGTGCGCGACTGCTTCATTTTATCCTTAGTCGCCCACTCGCGAGCTATTTTCCTTTTATCCTTATTGACTAGCGACTGATCGAAGTGTTTCCTCTTTTAACTCATCGCATCCTCGTGAATTATTTTTGGATCGCCTTAAGACATCAGCGAGTGAGCGAGGCTATGAATGGCTCCTTTGTCGCCCGGTCGCAGAGCATCTAATGAACAGCATAACTTTACAGCGACTGCATGATGTACATACTTTTAACCCGTCGCTGACTTGTGAACTTATAACTCGACTTTCATAAGATATCGCGACTGCGCGATTTACACTTTCAAAACATTGAATCCACTCAATCGCACACAAAACACAACTAGACATAAGCAGATCGCAAATGCGCGATGATCTCTCATTTACAGCTCGTCGCTCAGTCGGGAGGGCTTTTCCTTACGACACTTTTATTTTCAAACTCTGCGACCACCGTTGGATCTTCTGATTCTTTCATCTGACGGCAGTCGCTCAATCGCTCAATATTTCTACATACCCTTAAATCATTCTCAGACACCACGACTGAAGGGAAAACACCTTGGTCTCAAAGTCACTGAATCAATTTCTTCTTTCTGGTAGCCACGCGATAACCTTCTCTCAACAGCCACCTGCCTTGTGACACATGTCACACAATCATTGGTTTACTTACTGCATAACGAAAAACTGAAGCATTATCTTGTTCTGGCGACATCCTGACTAAGCAATACTGCAAACTTCAAACGATTAGTCGCGTAGTCTGAATCAAAATCTCTTAACCGCCATTCTATCCTGAGACCACGTGACTGAAGGAAAACTTAACTGTTAGCTTTAGCTTGATTTGGTGATAACGCGACATGAAGTAATCGCGAAGTCTGAGAACATTATTATAACTGTTTGATTTCTCCCGCGATCACCCGACTAACAGTGGGTCCCATCTTTTACAAAGCCTTATAACATAGATATCTTGCGACTACCCGACTGAAAGAAATCGCTAAGTCTCGTAACACTGAAGGAATATTCTGAAGTTAAATGAGACCACGCGACACAAAGAAAAAGCAAAGTCGGGAAGGCAATTGGAATATCCATTCTGGGTAATGCGTTGAGGCGACTTAACTTAAAACACATGCCTTTAGTGAATGAAAAAGTAACGTTGAAACATAAGGCATGACTTAGGGTTTGAAATTCATCGTTCAACACTTGGATAGCCTAGGGTTTTCAGGGTTTTTGCAATTTTGGCAAGGTTTAGACTTGAGAACCTGAAAACATGACATGGGTAAGGTCAGAATGAACGAGAGATAACTGAATTTGAACACCTCAAAACTCAGGGAGCAGGACAGGGAACCAGGAGAACTAGCAAAAATAGGAAATACAACCAACACGACTCACTTATCATGTGTATCTTTTTCTACTTTCAAGAGTACTTCCCTTCAGTAGGAAAAGTGAAATGGGACACTACAAAACTGGTAACATTATAGATTAGTGAACTAATCAAGTCATTAGGAGATAATTTTGAATCTGTTATGACTGCATACTTCCTTGAATTCAAGGAAAAGATGATGGAAAGAACAAGGATTCTTGAACAACTTGTTGAAAAACATAAGGATGAAATATGCTTTATGGTGGATACTGATTTCACTCATATCAAACCGGTTGTACCAAGAACAACTTGGTTAGCACAACTAGATTATGAAATCAATATAGATCAAGCAACCAAGGTTTGGAACCTATGAAGAGGCCAGATCAAAGATAAAGAGAGGCCTAGAAATCAAGAAAACTGTAAATAAAAAGGATAAGATGGTAAAGAATCTAAAGAAGATTCTATTGGTTATAGAGGAGGAACATGAACAACCAGAGGAAACCGATGAACAGGGCACCATTGGTGAAGGGCATGATGAACAGAAATCAGATTATGAGGAAACTAAATTTGATACACCTCCACCTCCACCTCCTACAAAGAAGTAGAGGAAAAGGATTCAAACTACTACAATCGATACCACACCTCTTAAGAAAGGTCAAGTAAGGACCTATATGAGGAAGCATCCAGCTAAGAGAACAAAGTGACAAACTAAGGAAAGCCACAAAGGAGGCAAAGGTACTGGAAGTGGCAAGAGGTATACTTCAACAGATATTGTACCTGATGTAGATATTGATCAAATATCTCCAATGCTTGATCAACTGGTGGTACTCACAGATGCAATAACATCTCAGATCATAGATGCTGAGAAGGTTATGGAAGAAATACTTGAACAAAAGTATGAGTTAAAGCTAGTAGAAAAGATAAGCCAAGAAGTGGCATTGAAAAAGGTAAAGCTATTTGAATTGGTAAGCACACTTGATCCAATCATCTCATAAGCTATTATTTTGATACAAAAATTGTGCATGCTTGATCAACTCACACAGGAGTACACTGACAAGATAGCACAAATAGATGTTGATCTTAAGGTAAGTGCACAAAGTCTCACAAATAATGAAGAGGCAATAAAATTGCACATTGAGAAACTCAAATAGGCTCAGAAAATGAGACAGGACATACAAATTATAGAGACAAAGTACAAAGATGAGGTAAATGAGCTTCAAGATCAACTCTTATCGACACTATCACTGCTGCAACAACATGTGACAGAGGTAAATACACTAATTTCCACCCTAGAAATGTCTATCTTGGACAAAAGTTATGATATGCATGCAAGGCTAGAGCTAGAGCACATGTCACTAGAACTTCTAAAAGAAAAATGGGAGAAATTACTCAAAGACATCAAAACCACCCATGCACATATTCTTGACACATTGTAAGTTGCACATTTTTGTCACAACTTTTGGCATCTTATAAGTTGTACATTTTTGTCATGAGTATCAAATAAAGGGGGAAGTGATATGTACATAAGTTCAATTAGTATAAAGAGGGAAGTGATATGATGTACAGTCAGTCAGTTGAAAGAGAAACGAACAGAAAATGAATGTATAGTACAGAGGCAAGTATACATGCACATATACTTATACTATACTAATGCATACAATTAGGGGGAGTCATTTAATGACAAGGATATAAACATGGTGTAGATACTAAACACTTTAGTATTATGCACATATCATTTTTTGATACTAATGTCAAAGGGGGAGATTGAAGGCATTATATTTTGCCATTAGTATACACAAGGAAAAACATGATCTACACCATCGGTTTACACTACACCGACAGACAGGGCACAACACTACCCGATGCCAAGGTTACCCAATACTGCAAAGTTGTAAGCATCTCGACAAACACTATTAGGTGTTGCCCGATGACAAAAAGGATACAGAAACCCGACGAGTAACAATAGTGCAACCCAGCAAAACAACAAAGAGAGGAACCCGACAGACAAAAGGAACCCGACGATCAATTCGACAAAGGAACACTGACAAACTTCAAGTTCCACCCGATGACCAAGAACTGACAGTCAGTTACATCCTGCAAAAAGTGGATCTAACTTTCCATGTCAGATAAATCACTGAAGTTGTATATATAGCTTCTTGATTTGCTTTAAATCCATTATGTGCAGAGGAAGCAATGTATTTAATATTGTTTTAATTAGTTTTACTGATTTAAAACCTTCTTGATTTGCTTTAAATACATTATATGCGGAGGAAGCAATGTATTTAATATTGTTTTAATTAGTTTTATTGATTTAAAATAGGCAAACTAAAGATCAAGGTCAAGTTGCAAACCTTGGATCTAAGAGTTAACATTGTAATGCATGATTCTAAGATAGGTCAATTACTTGTATAAATAGATGCTCAATCTATTATGAGCATGTTGTTGTTCAATGATGATTGTAGCCACAGAGAGCATCTAAAGACCAGACAAAGGATTTAATGTAGAAGGACATAAAATAATCAAATCAATTTCAAGAATAGAACAGAGGCTATCGACGAGCAGAGAAAGGTATTGATCAATCACTTTTGGTGATATTATTTTTATGAGAACTTTAATGGATCTGTAATCAACAATTGTAGATTGCACACAGCTAGGTCAACATTTGTACTCATTCTAACAAGTGTAGTACACTTATGAAATCCTTTCAAGAAAGGTGGGATTAACCGTCCTATTGTAAATCTCATAACTGAGTGCACACTTAAATCAGTGTTGCTAAAGCTCTTAACAGAGTAGATCTTAACAGGTCTCCACCTTAATACTCTTAACATGGTAGATCATCATAAGTGATAAAATTGTAAGCCTTAACCGGCTCCCTTCCATTCTATAGATAGTGAATTTTTGTGGGTGCCATCCCCACCGTAGTTTTTACTTCCTAACAGGAGTTTTCTGTGATATCATATCTTGTGTTATGTGTTTATTACTTTCATGAATGTTTCTATGAATGTTGCAAACAATTAAAGATTATGAATTAATGTTACATGCATAAGAAAGAACAACAGTAATGGTCGGTAATGCAGTAATGACTGATTACTAAAGATGAATGGTGAAATGAGTTAAAAAAATTTAGAGGTACTGATTCACCCCTCCCCTCTCAGTACTACTTCCCGTTAATCCCAACACTCACTTCTTATACTTTGAAAAAAGAGAGCTTATTAAAATTAGGGTGCCCTAACAAAGGTGCAAAAATGATCAAATTAACATTAATGAAGCAAGAACGGTATGCTTCATAGTAAGATATGATGTACACATTTTCTTTTTAACATGTCTACAATAGAAAAAGTCTATTTCTCATGTTAGATAGAAACATTGGGCTTGGTTGAATCAGAGAATTACTTTAAAATATAAGAATAGATTATTTAGAACTAAGCATTCACCACCAACCCATTTACATCTTTGTATCAATATCATCATGAATATTCAAATTTATATTATAAATTATTTTGATATGATATTGCCAACTTTCATAATCAACACATTATTGTAGAGATTTGATCAAATACAATTCAAGAAGCATGTATCAATTGACATGTGAGTACTACAACATTTAAATAAAATAAAAATGTGCATTGCTACTTTAATTTTGAGAATCAAAATCTCTTCAATATGTAGAACATGTGCTAAACGTGAAGAGAACTACAAACAAACAATAGTGAAAGGGCAGTTATCATCAAGAGGGAAAATGTTGAGCAAGGAAAACTAGATTATATTTCCAACCAGTTCAGATGCACAAAGTAAGCTTCATGTGCATATAGAAAATGTTGAGAACTTAAGCAACTAAAGAGTTCATTTGATTGAGGTAAAAAAAGAAATATGTTGTTCAACTTGAAACATTCAAATTGAACAAACAAAAAAATATTGCAAAATAAAGCATCTCCGTCCATAGCCAAACTCCAAGTTTGTGATAAAAATAAAGAATAGACAATGAAAATAGTATGCATACATTGTTTTTATGAGAAAAATATTCAAGATGTGTCCTAAAGGTAGAAAGTTTCTCCTTCAAAATATTTGTTCATATTGTAGTGACATTATCTCCAAGTTTCTTGTATTGATCATGTAGATTATAAAATTATAAATGATTAGACATTAGAAATCAATGTTGATACAAAAAAATCAATTCTATTTGAATTCATATGCAAAAAAAAGAATATGGTCATTGTATGCAGTTAAAAACCCTTTGTACATGACATGTAAATAGATTCAAGATAGAAAAGAAATATAAAGTTGCAGCAACAATAACTATAACAAAGTTCTAATAGCTGCAGGAACAATCAGCTACTAAAATTGAAACTAAGAAGTTACTCTATTCTGCCTTGGCTGCAGGAACATCTCATAGACAAAGTTTGAATGGTTGCAGGAACAGTCACATAACAGAGTTTGAATGATTGCAGGAACAGTCACATAAAAAAGTTTGAATGGTTGCAGGAACAGTAACACATATCTAGGAAATACACAAGACAAAGACCATAGCTACAGGATGACAAGAAACAACTATAATTATTTCCAAGGAGTAAACAATAGTTTAAAACTCAAGAACAACAACATTTCAAGAAGCAATGCATTATAAATGAGTAGATTTAAAACTCTAAAATGATAACCTCTTTGAAGAAATAGAGGATAATAAAAGAATAGCAGAGTTCTTTATCAATGAACAACAAGTTTTTGTAAAGGAAATAACAAATATTTAAAATGAAGCATGAAAATTCAATGAACAAAGACTAGATTTAAAGATTTAGACAATAAGTTTGATGGAAAGAAAAAGGAGTTAGAGAATTGGTCTTTCATTCACGAGTGTCATGAGAAGGCAACATATTCATTGAGAAAATAATAATTGCAATGTGATGAAATCAAATTTTTTTCCAAAGGAATAGCTATGATAATCAATAACAAGGAACATCATTAATGGGTGCATGTATTTAGAAAAAGAAAATCAATGTATGTGTAAAGAACAATGTTGACATGAAAGGAATGCCAAATCTCAATGGAAGAGAGAAAATTCATGAAAAGAGAAACGTGTTTTCATTGTAGTGTCCCCATTTTTTTGGTCTTTGAGATTAGCTTATATTGTTATAAGTGTGGTTGTCGCTGCACTAAAAGATTGACTTGTCAATGCTCGATACAACCACTAGACTTGTAAAATCCACAGGAGGCGATTAAATCATGTCATGAGTCCTGAGGGGAGCGCAGACCATTTTGCCAACAATCTCCCCCTCAATGTTACCTGAGGGGATTCGAACCTGTGACCAAGCTCTGATGGCACTTGTTATAAGTGTGGTTGTCGTTGCACTAAAAGATCAACTTGTCAATGCCCGATACAACCACTAGACTTATAGAATCCACAGGAGGCAGTTAAACCATGTCACAAATCCCAAGGGGAGCGCTAACCATTTTTCCAACAAATATCAGTGACCTTTGTAAGCTAATTAGATTGTCAGAGGGGGTCGTTTGGCAGAGCCAATGGTTAGTCTCCATTCTAAATATTTTAGATGTTAGGATTGCTCATTGTTGGGGTTAGTTGGATAGACTTACTATTTTGGGTAAGTCACCTCTTACCAGTTTCTATTTCTGGATGGTGTAATTCATTGTCCAGTGTTCAACATGATGTGGAGATGGATCGATTGGATTAATTAAATCTTTCGTATTTAATTAATCTTGGAGTTATAAGTTATATCATTAATGATTAATGATATCTTATGTTTTAATACGAGACTTTATTATTTAAGATGGTTATCATTAATTTGGCTTTTATCCTAAGCTTGGAGGGAGTGAGTTTTTAAGTTATGTGAAGTGT
>MU226740.1:1627671-1653028 GCA_018584345.1 Thuja plicata
TATATATATATTGGTTTCGAAAAGCAAAGAAGGATCATCTTATGCATTTTTATAGAACTTGTGAATTGAAGATTGGATGAGGGTTTGCAGAATTATGTGCTAATCAAATTGTGAAGTCAATTGAGTGTTTCAGCACTTTGAATTGGACTATGGATGTCCAGTGAATCATGTGTATGTGGCGTCAGAGACAAGGAGTTAACATGGATTGATTTTCTTCAACATTTCCATGTGTGTGAAGCCACGGTTTGTATTATGGATGATTAGTGATGCGGGTGGTATTGGAAGTTGCATAGTGACTGGACGTCACTCTATTCTTTGAACAAAAATGTAGAATTATAGAGTCGTGCATAGCATTGACATGTGTAGATAGAATAAGGCATGATGCGGCCAACGTTCAGTGTTGCAACTAGCATTTTAAGACTCGCGACAACCAACAATGGAGGGTTAAAAAGGTAGCATAGTTGTTAGCACCTTTGTTTGGATTCTGATTGTCTCATGGAAAAATAATATAGTTTTACCATTATGTTATGAATCATTTATGCTACAAGGAGATTGAGAGTTATTTGGTATCAATTTCATTATAGTTTATGTATTGAAGAATAATAAAGAGCATATATTTGATTTCAAAGGAAAGAATAAAATATTCTTTTAGTGTGAAGTGAATGTGCATTGATTTTCTAAAGAAGAGCCAGACAAGATCTTTAAAGTGGTATCATAGCTTTTATCTTACCAGCCTCCAAGGAAGTGGGATTTAAAAAAAATTTAATGCAGAGAGACAGATACATTCCAAGCTTCCATTACGCTTGCCGAGGAAGAAATTATCCTCCACCTGGTGAGCAGGGACAGGGAAATATGGAAGAAAGAATTCCAGATAACACAAGTTTTGATGAAGATGGAGAAGCTAGGATAGTGTTTAGGAATATTGCACACAGTCAACAGGAATTGGCAGTTGGCCAGCAATAGATGAAAAATGTATTACAAAATTTGTCTGATACTCTCTAGCGCATTTCATTACCACAAGAGCAGGGCAGGGACAAAGATACACGGAGTGTCTCGGTTGGTTCTCACAGGGCCAGAGTTGATTTGACAAGTACACAAGAAATGCTTCTACGTCCTACCTTTTTCAGGCTTGAGATCGATGATGTTAATTTTGATGATGAAGTTTCATTCACTGATGATGTATTGGATTCACATACAAAATGGGATGCTTTACCTCCTAAAGTAAAGCAACATCTTAATTTTGACAAGTTCATGACTCAGAAGAGAGAACATTCTATGGGAGACAGAGATAGGTGAATCATGAATTGAAATAGGCAACCAACAAATTGACGATGATACACTTTGATAGGAGGGGGAAGATGAAAACCAGAGATTGGATTCACAAGCTTGACACTTATTTGACACTATGTCCTATGTCTGAGGAGGACACCATCAGGTTTGTTGTTTTGCATTTAGATGGTACAGCCC
Organism: Thuja plicata; assembly: GCA_018584345.1. Classification (NCBI taxonomy): domain Eukaryota; kingdom Viridiplantae; phylum Streptophyta; class Pinopsida; order Cupressales; family Cupressaceae; genus Thuja; species Thuja plicata. The sequence goes on from MU226740.1 coordinate 1,629,139, forward strand.
GTGACTCATGGTACCATGGGTTGGTCTCTTTACATCATGATCAGATCATCTCCTACCAGGAGTTTGTAGATGGTTTGGTAGAATGTTTTGATCAGAAGGATCCAGAAAATTATTTCTGGGACCTTACTCAGCTCAGGCAGACTGGTAGTTTGGAATCCTTTATTGCTAAATTCTTGAGACTCTTTGTCATGGTTCCTAATATGATAGAGAATGATTGGTTATATTATTTACAGAGGGATTTGAAGAGCCCTTAAGGGGGTGTCTTAGAGAATTTTATCTTTAGCTCCTACAAGGGGCCATCAAGAAAGCTAGGAACATGGACCTTGCAACCTCTAAAAGGAAAGCACAACCTAAATCTACTACTTTATCTGCAAATGAGGTACCTTCACCAGTGATCGATGAAAAAAACAAATCTACTAGGAAATATGACAAGGTGACTCATGAGGATTTAAGGAGGAGACAATTGTGTTTTTGGTGCAAGGAGCCTTTTAACAAAGACCACAATTGTCCATTAAGGCCTAAGAGTAAGGAAAATCGTTCTATGTGGGTGTACTATGATGAGGTTGAGGCCAAGAATTCTCATTAGCTTGTTGATTCACATATTGATGAGGGTCAGGGGGTATCTACAGAGTTTGGTCCCGATGCCAAACTATCTCCCATAGTGTTGTCCACTATTGTGCTACTTCCCACTGCTTTCAGGCTAAGGGGATTAGTGGAAGGACAACCTTGTATTGTTATACTGGATACTGGAGCTACACACAATTTCATTCATGAGAAAGTTGCTAGTTAGTGTGGTCTTCAGGTAGAGGAGTTTGTGGGATTTTGAGTTAGGGTGGCCGATGGTTATACCCTCACCTGTACCAGGTGCATTAATCATCTCTCTTTGTTCTTTGGTGATTACGAGTTAAAATCTGATTTCTATGTGCTCAATTTGGGAGAGATGGATGTGGTGTTAGGGATGCAGTGGTTATAGGAGATTAAGGAACTCTACCTTAGATTGAACTCGTTAGAGATTAGATTTGAGTATCAGGGTAGGAAGTATGTGCTACATTGTCTCTCTGAGGGGAGTCTACGCACTATGTATTCTTGTGTAGTAGATAGGGAGGATTCACAGAGGCATGAACCCTTTTAGATAGAGAAAGTTACACATCATGTCTCTCATTGTTCTAAGTTTCCTAGCTCAGATTAGCAAGTCAAGAGCAATTCACTTTGTGAACAATCCCTTGTTTGATATGGATGTCACCATGTCTTATAAAAATTCATTTTTTGAGCTCAGTGATAACCCATTTCAGGTGATGAGTGGTGATGATGATGTTTCTTGGGAGCTTATCAGTGAACCAGGTTATCAGAAAATTTATGTGGGTTGTCAGACAGGGTTTGATGAACATTTCATAGAGGTATACACAGTGAAGAGTGCATACAATTTTACATTTGATCCTCATGTTCAGGATATCTACCAGTTGCAGAGTACATTGGTGCATCTGTTTGATGAATGGTATGATAGTTTAGTTGGCATGAATATTGGAGGCAAGTTCAGTTTATCGGTTGAGTTACTTTCGTATGGTGTTTTTGGTTCAGTCTCATCGGTTCGAGTGTTGACTTCAATTTCTCAGACTATGTTGATTGTGTTGTAGATGTTGGAGATATTTTTATGGGAGTTTGATTATGACAAGAACATTACACATGTCTATCCATGGGATCCGAGTGGATTGTTTTGTTGCATTGATTTTTTTTATGATTGCTTGAGGACAAGAAATCTTGGGAAGGGAGGACTGTAATGTCCCCATTTTTTGGTCTTTGAGATTAGTTTATATCAGTGACCTTCGTAAGCTAATTAGGTTGTCAGAGGGGGTCATTTGGTAGAGCAATTGGTTGGTCTCCATTCTAAATATTTTAGACGTCAAGATTGCTCGTTGTTGGGGTCAGTTGGGTAGACTTACTATTTTGGGTAAGTCACCTCTTTCCAGTTTCTATTTCTGGATGGTGGAATTCAATGTCCAACGTTCAACATGATGTGGAGATGGATCGACTGGATTAATTAAATCTTCTGTATTTAATTAATCTTGGAGTTATAAGTTATATCATTAATGATTAATGATATCTTATGTTTTAATTCAAGACTTTATTATTTAAGATGGTTATCATTAATTTGTCTTTTATCCTAAGTTTGGAGGGAGTAATTTTTTAGGTTACGTGAAGTGTGTGGATGAAGACTTCAAATCGAGCTTCAAGGTGAAGATTCTATTTTTATATATATTGGTTTCAAAAAGAAAAGAAGGATCATCTTATGCATTTTTATAAAACTTGTCAATTGAAGACTGGATGAGGGTTTGCAAAATTATGTGCTAATCAAATTGTGAATTCAATTAAGTGTTTTAGCGCTTTGAATTGGAATATGGATGTCTAGTGAATTGTGTGTGGGTGGCGGCAAAGACAAGGAGTTAACATGGATTGATTTGCTTCAACATTTCCCTGTGTGTGAAGCCGTGATTTGTATTGTGGATGATTAGAAATTTGGGTGGTATTGGAAGCTACGTAGTGACTGGACGTCACTCCATTCTTTGAACAAAAACATAGAATTATAGAGTCGCGCATAGCCTTGAGGTGTGTAGATAAAACAAGGCATGATGTGGCCAACGTTCAATGTTACGACCATCATTTGAAGACTCGCGACCAGCCAACGATGGAGGGTTAAAAGGGTAGCATAGTTGTTAGCACCTTTGTTTGGATTTTGATTGTCTCATGGAAAAATAATATAGTTTTACCATTATGTTATGAATCATTTATGCTACAAAGAGATTGAGAGTTATTTGGTATCAATGTCATTCTGGTTTATGTATTGAAGAATAATAAAGAGCATATATTTGATTTCAAAGGAAAGAATAAAATATTATTTTAGTGGTGCATCTTATTTCTAAAGAAGATCCAGGCAGGCTCTTTGCATTCATATTAATAATAGATTCATGGAGAATACACAAAGAGCACTCAAAGCAATTGTGAGATATTTGCAGCCATGAATAAAAAAATAGAAAATAGTAGCATTTGTTGCTTTGAATAAAGCATTGTATTTTAGAAATGATCAAATGACAGTGATTTTTAATTCAAAAAAAGGTGGTATGAAACAAAACTTCAAGACCACAAAGCTCATTAATGCAATCACAATGGTGTGACATGAGTAATAACAACTACAGGAGCAATACACAGAGAGCTCGGAGATGCAAAATATCAATAGGTACATTGAAAGAGAATTATCAAAGACCATGTATATGAGAGACAATCAAGTGAAAGGAGCATGTGAGTAGGAATGCAAAACCTTCGAGATAAAATCATCCTACATGATTGGAACATGTAGCTACAGAATTAATAGTGCATTCTTTGTGGTGGGTGCTTTGGTGAACAAAGGTAAGCTAGATCCCATCAAAACAATGATAGGAATAAGGGCCATAAAGAAATGATTGATAATTTCACTATGATAAGGATTCTAAGGGAATTTCATGTATTGTTGGTGAGAAATACAACTTTAAAGCAAAAGATAATTTCGCGATCAGCTATTGAGATCACTATCACAGTAGGAATTCAAAGAAACTATATTAACATTCATGAATGAACAAACTGGGTTATATACTCAAAAGTACATAAAAATAGAAGTTAAAAATAAGAGAACAATGAAAGACCACCACTCATTATGTTTATTACATGCGAATAAAGTAAGTTCTCACTAATAATAACATTGCTTATACAAGTAATGGTTGCAAAACAAACTATGCATAGCTAATTAGCATAAGTTCGTTGAAATGGGCCTTTGTCTATATTAAGTTGTCAAAAGAATATATGAAAATGTTTAAATGATTCATAAAAAAGTAATTAATTAAGATTCATCCTTGATTTGTAATATTGAATCAAAACAACCACAATTAATCTACTATTACCTCCTATTGTTAGAATCTAGGGTTTTCGTTGCACCAAAAGATCGACGTATCAATGCCCGACACAACCACTAGACTTATAGAAGACACAAGAGGCTATTAAACCATGCCACAAATCCTGCAAGGGATTTTGGCCCAGTGCCAAAAATCCCCCTCCCAGTGTCACTCGTTGTGGCTTGCGTGACTCAAACCTGTGGCCAAGCTCTAATACCACTCGTTACAAGTAGTGGTTGTCATTGCACCAAAAGATCAACTTGTCAATGCCCGATACAACCACTAGAATTATAGAAGACACAAAAGGTTGTTAAACCATGCCACGAATCCTACGGAGGACACTAGAGAACTGCCAACAATCCCCCTCCCAGCATCACTCGTTGTGGCCTGCGTGATTCAAACCTATGACCAAGCTCTGATACCACTTGTTAGAAGCTAGGGTTTCCATTGCACCAAAAGATTGACTTGTCAATGCCCGATATAACCACTAGAGTTATAGAAGACACATGAGGTTGTTAAACCATGTCATGAATCCCACGAGGGACACTGGCCCACTACCAACACCTATACTGCAAAAAATTGATTAGTGATGATTTGAAATGTATGTGAAAGGTCTGAGTCTTCAAAACCTGTCTTATTGGCTAGTAGAGTCGTATGGGGCCACTAAAACAAGAAACAAGAACTTGCAACAAAGCTATGATATAAAGTAAACACATATACTTAAAGATCCTTCATCAAATACATAAACATTCATATGCAACACAAAGAAAACCAATACAAATACTAGCTTGCATTGATTTAAAATGCTACAACACTTATGTAATCTTTGTTACATTCACACAAACAAATTTGGTTAAGGAATAAATCTCGAACAACAAAAAAATACTCCATACCTTGTTGCTCAAAACCCTCCAAAACCTCTACAACTAATTGGGGGTATATATTGCATGCAAGAAGATGTAGATTTCTGAAAAAAAATAAATTTAAATGTCTTGCAAATCGTTCACATGTAAAATAAAGGCATCCCTAGTCATTCATGAAAAGACAACTCAAATATAATGAGAAGACAATGAGTTTCAGTGTGAAAGGTAGGATTTCATGTTAAACCAACACCATATTTTACAAGAGATGTTGATACTAAAAGGAAATAAAATAAAATCATAAAACTTGCATTATTAGAAATAAAATATTAAAATGAAAAAAAAACTAAAATTATGAAACTATGCAAATCAAGGAATTACTAAATCTTCTAACTAGAATATGATAGAACAAACAAATCAATTAAAAAACACTAAAAAATTAACAAACTTGTTGCCCAAAAGTCGGTGAAGCTTAATAATGGTCTCCTCCTCTTTATAACTAAAATTTCCACATTTAATGTCTGGTCTGAGGTAATTAATCCATCTTAGATGACAATTTTTTATGCACCTCAAAAGCCCTACTAACGGGGAAAACCAATGATCAGATTGGGCACAAAAGAAAGCAAAACAATATGAACTAATTAAAATATGAAGTTTGCATGTATTGATTTTTTTTTTCATTTTTTTCTTGTTATTTTTAAATTTAATTGTGTGAATTTTTTAGCATCCATATTTCAGATACATTTTGATCTTATCATTGCACTATGAACAGAGATCCAATCAGGAAAAAAAAATATAAAATGGAGTACTACATTGAAAGGAAAGGAACATAGGTGATCAACATTATGGAATCCATAGGTCCACATGCTAACAATGAAGGGAACGTAAGCTATTGAAACTTTCAAGCCACAAGAGATTCATGGACTATAGGAAAGAACATGAATAGTAAAAGATCAATGTGCTATGGACCATAACAAATCACAATAAAGTGAGCAGTGAAAATATAAGAACATTTTAAAACATGTTGCTATAACCGGGGTAGAGTAATGTTATCATGTCAAAAAGAGTAGTAAAGTGCAATTGTAAACAACGTGATGCAGGGACTTCTGACGATCATAAATTTTGTCTAGATTGTCCATCTTTGATTAAATTTGGCAGGTGGATTCCCCAGGAGAAGAAATTTGGATTGCCAATTGAGATTAGCTCGATAGGTGGCCATTTCACCATTTTTTTCAGGAGCTAGAAAGTTCATTTGGGCCTCTAAAATCAACTTTCAGGGGAAAGTCCTCACTCGCCGTTAGGGGGTCCAATAACTGTGACATTTTTTGTCATGTTGACCCCCCATTTACTAATACTAAAGGAGCCCCAAAACTGAAAACACATGTACCAATAGTCGATCACACATGTACTAATAGTCGATCATTTTTTACCTTTTTTGGTTGGTAATTGGCCCATTTGTGCACCATTATTGGGATATTGTGTAATGACTATTAGGACATTTGGCAACATGTACTAACATTTTTTAGTAAACAACTATTGGTGCAAGAACATAATGGGTATCATGCGACACTTTGAAAAGGTCATTTTTTGGACCACTTTGTGTTCGATGGTGTCTACAAAGAGATTTGTGAATACCCAGAAGTCAAAACCTTAGCTTTAAGATCTTAACTCACATACACAGCAACACTGGAATTTTTTTCGAAATCCATCTTACGGTTTAGGAGTTCTAGGTGCGCGAAGTTAGCTTGGGTGGCTACTTGGGACTTTCCCCTAGTGTATTTTTTTTAGTTTTTATAATTTTTTTTTTCTTTTAATAACTTTGAAATCATGTTTCCAATTTCGAAGGTTAGTTGGCAATTCATCTTATCTAGTTTAAGGAGTTATTTTAAAAATGACCAAAAATGGCAAAAAACTATTTTATGTGAAAAAATGTCAAAAAGGGTAATTTTTGGATTTGTAGTTAAATTAGTGTTTTCTTTCATTGTAGCAACAAAGTAGTTGGAAGAAGGAAGAATACCTTGAATTCTGAATTTTTTGTGTCTTTTCTTTCCTTTGATGTTTTTTGTTAATGCTTGTAAGAATCTGGCTACATCACAATGTAACATTCAATCTCTTGGTAGAAAAGCAACACTCATCATGTAGCAACAGTTGTAAGAAGAGAATGCTAAATTTCTATTTATGGCGGGTATAATAGAAGGTCTATGGTAACAATCATAAAACCAAAGAAAATAGGTAGGAAAGAGGAGTGAGCAATAAGGGAGGTTTCACCTATAATTTATTGTTGTTAATAGTCATAAAAGATATCAAATGATCAGTCACAAGAGTTATATTGTTTGTTTGGAACAAGTATTTAACAATGTTAAAGAAAGGAACAACAATAGTTGTCATAGTGAATCATTTATCAAAAGAGACAATGAATAATGATGGAGCTACATGAAATGATAAAATCAATATACCATGCACATATCAAGCAATGAAATGACTATTATAAGTTGGAGAGGTATCCCAATGGGCAAAGAACAACAATTAAATGTTTTTGTTGAAAGATGGTAATAGCAGGGTGAAATTAATCACATGGCCAACAAGGACATTGATTTCAAATATCAATATAATCATATAGTGCTTCAAGAAATAACAGTGCATAAAGAATAAATCTAAATTATTGTAAAAAAAAAGACATAGAGATGAGTTATTCAAAATCATGTTTTCAATACAGTAAAGGTGGAGGTCAATGTTTTCAGCAAAAGAATCATTGATTTCATATTAAAAAGGGGAATATTAATGATCCAATATTCAATAAAGAGGCACAAAATTTGCTATAATGATCCAAGAATACCATTGTATTTATCATATAGGATACTCCTTGTTTAACTGTTATTTTCAGCATATCAAACAATATGTAACACATATGGAAGAAATACCCAGTTTTGTATGTGAATGTGTTCATGGTGGGCAAAGTGATCAATTGGTAAGGGTCAGTAACCTTTATAATAGAAGATATGTTTTCAAAGAGCATATTTAATCAAATGAACGTCATCATAAATAAAGGTCTAAAATATACAATGACAGTATATTCTAATGTGCATGCAATTATGATCTGGATATCATAGTAGAGTATATGAGCAGAGATGTAGAGTATATGAGTAGAGATGATATATTTTAAGCCAAGAAATCACGAAGTGCTAATGGTTATAAACAATGCAGTAGACATATTGATTAATTGGTTTAGATTTCAACTTTGAAATTTCAAATCAGGTAAAGCATTTGAAAGGAACAACATATTTTCAAATCAATCACTATATAGGGAGTTCATGAATAGTCATGTCAAGCTATACTGGAAAAGTCGTGGCTAGGTTCTCAAAGGAATGCAATTCTTAGAATTGGTACTAAAGTTATAAATCACCAACAAAGGAACATTCAGGGTTCTTAACACAATAGCTATATTACATCAAAATGAATACAATATGCCAGGAAACGATGGGGTTTAAAGAATATACACAATGCTCTAAATTTCAAAGAAGCCCCAATATTTTCTTGACAAATATGAAGTACATCAAATGTTGTCTGTAGAAAACACTAACACAAAAATTACAGAAATAAGAGAAATCACATTTTACGTGGAAAGAGGGCACGTGTATAGAGTAGATTTACATATGTTTTCATAAACAACCTAACTCAATACGCAGATTTGTCATTTTCCACAATCTTTCAAGGTGTTGTATAAATGAATGGACAAGGGTTTAATAAATAGTTCACATATCTAGCCAAATTTCAGATATGAAGGTAAATCAGATGCTTTTCATTATCTAGTCTTCAAAATGAGTCGCGACGTGTACATTGCAAAGGAATCCATGGGAAAACCCTAGAGATGCATATACACAATTTTTTTTGAAAAGAAACACATAGTTGCAACAGTAAATTCATAAAGATCTGAAAACCCTCATTCAAATGCATGGGGTTTCTTACATTTTCCATTACTTTTGAAATGTTCAGAAAAAGAGGAATGAAACTTAATTTTTTTTTAAAAGTTTTTTAGTAGACATAGAGCCACAAATGAAGGAAGCCTGTATGAAATAACTGAGATTTTAGAACTCAAAAAGATATTTTATAGCTACATGCCATGAAAAGCTACATCAAATGTTTCAATTCTTTTTTTTTTTTGCAGAAAATCCTAATGTCCAGCGGATACACAGATCAAATTGACATTGGAAATGAACTCATATATTTCTTGCACGATTTCTTGCAAAATATTATTTTCAAAAATTAAAGTTTTACTGTAGATAAAAAGAGCTTGAGCCATTGCACTTGATGCATACCTATAGAAATGGACAAATTCAGTCAGAAAAGCTTTAAAATCTCCATACGATGGCTTAAGAAAGCCTCCATAGAATGCATGAAACCCTCGTCATTGGCGACAACACTAGAGAAACAATAGGCAGAGAAAATGAAAAGTGAAAGAACTTCAAACTGGAGTTGCATCTTTGTTTTAGGGTTTTTGAAAACCTAAGTGGCCAGTGAGAGAAGGCTTTTGCCTTAAACAATTTTTATTAAAATATCTCCAAAAAGTACCCCGCGGGTGTGAATATGAAAAGAAATAATGCCTTAAAAGAGAAAGAAACACTTATAATTGATCTTAAATAATATTTATCTTGTTATTTAGTAAATGTTGTTTAAAATCAATATTTATTAAATGGTAACATTTAATTATTTAATAAATATTATTTTTGATAAAATACGAGTGTTATTTTATTTTATTTTTTGTATTATTTTAATTATAATTTAATATTGGTTAAGTGGTAATTTAATAAACTACTTGTGATAAATTTGTGTATTAATTTAATAAACCACTTAGTGACATTTGTTGAAGTAATTTGTCAAATATTACTATAATAAATATTGTTATTAATTTATTCATAAATCAAATAAATAAGGGAGTTAGAAGGTTTCAATACTTGAAGAGTCAAATTGAGATTAGTAGTTATTTTATTTTTCAAGTATGATATTAAATTGTAAATATTAATTAAGTGTTCATTATAAACAATTAATTAAATATTATTTTAAATGCACAAAAATAGGGGATAAATGTTTTTTTTGTGGAGATGAAATTGAATTATCAGATGAGATTGCATATACTAAGGGGGAGGTTTTCCTAGAGCTTTGATGCAGATTGTGAGTTGATTGAAGTCTTGTTGTAGTCTTTTTTAGTTGTATATCGGTTGAGGGACCTTTTGGGTCAGTTATCTGAGTCTTAGTGCCCTTCATGATATCACAACCATCTATTGAAAAGTGCAACCATGATGGATATTCAAAAAATAGTAAATAAAATAGTGCATATTCAATATCTTGATCGTTTAGTTGCATCAAAATTTTAGACCTATTGTAGTGATTTAATGATGATATTTACGAGACCAAAATGTTTTGCAATAACAACAATCAAATTTTGAAGATCAGTGATACATGCAAACAATAGAAACATCAATATGACATGCATTGGACACAAAGTAAACATCAAGGAACACATAATCAATAATACAATGCTACAGGTGTCTCAAACATCATCTTGAATTTCATGTATTTGTTACCAATAATAGTGAGGGTCAAAAATGTCAAGTAATCTTTCATAATTTTTGAGGATACATAATAGAGTGCAAAAGATGATGCAAAACTCGATGTGAAAGGATGGAAGCACTTTTGCGCTAAATTTTACCCCAACACAAAGGTGTTATTTTAGGCACTAATTTTAGGTGCAAAATACACTAAAAGTCAGCGCTATTTTAGGTTGTAATTGTCAGTTTTGTTGTAGTGATTCTTGAAGAGAGTTCTGAGGTAGAACTTCAACTTTAGGTCATATAGTCAGGGAGAGTGCTAACAGACCAAGCAAGGATGTGATAGTGCCGATTGTTAAAAATGATTGTTTCATCAAAGTTTGCATTAAAATTTTCAAGGGAAGCAACACAACTTCCACGCCTCATCAAATTTTGATTTGAAGGAACGTCTTTTGTTCATTGACAATAAAGGTCAATGGAACCTCTTTAAGGGTAAAAGTCTCTAAATTTTTTATGGTTAGGGAAAGAAGTCGACAAACAAATAAGAGACAATAATAAAGTTTTTTCCCCTCATTGTAGTTTGTGAGGAAAGTACAAGAGTAATACAATCTTATTAATTTAGAGGGCAAAATAATAGTTGACATATCTGAAACAAAGAGACATTCAATGAATTGACATATCTGAAACAAAGAGACATTCAATTATCTCTTCCAATTCGGTGAAGGTTTATAGAGTTCATAAATTCATATTAATGTCATATTTGATAGATTAAGGAAGTTATGAGGAACAAGAAAAGTCACATAATAGAGTTTCAATGACCATAGGAACAGTCACAAAATAAAGTTTCAATGGCTGCACAAACAATCAATTAGTATAGTTTTGGATAGTCTATGAGGGGGGTTCTTTTTTGGATGAATTATGGATAGTTTTGGAGCAGTTTCAAGAGCATTTCTATGTCATTTTTGGATCCCATGTGATGCATGTATGCATAAGGATAATTTTGGGGCCTTTATAATGCATAATGCTAATTTAGGTTTTAAAGTAGGCACATATTTGGGCGTTAAGTTAGGTGCTACTAAAATAGGCATAAATTTAGGCACTAAATTGGGTACTAATTTAAGCACTAAATTAGATGCTAAATTAGACACTACTAATTTAGGAGCTAACTTAGGCACAAATTTAGGTGCTAATTTAGATGCTAATTTAGGTGCTAATTTAGATGCTAATTTAGGTGATAACTTAGGCGCTAGAAAATATGCGCTTTAGTTAAGTGCTACTAAAATAGGTGCTAATTTAGGTACTAAATTAGGTATTAATTTAGGCACTAAATTAGACACTACTAATTTAGGAGCTAACTTAGGCACTAAATTAGATGCTAAATCAGACGCTAAACAATGTCTGATTTAGTGCCTGCTTTTTTGGCTCAGACAACACCAAAAATAGCGCTATCTTGAAAAACAACGTTGACTTTTTATAAATTTGGAGAAAAAAAACATTGAAAAAGTGGGTGGAAGAAAAAAAAAAGGGAGCAAAAGAGAGAGCTAATTGCCTGTTTTGCTACAGTGGATGATAATCATTTATCTATTTCACAGTTAACCTTGATCAACTTCTCTTTCTTGTGTCAAAGTCATTGAGGCAATTTGCCCAAAAACCCTCCAACTGTGGAATGTGGTGATATGATGGCCCCAAGATAAGAGTGTTTCTAACGAAATATTTTGGATCAAATTTTCTCCTTAAAGTATCATATGCATCCATATTATACTTTTATACTGCCCTTATACTACTTAGAGCATTGGATGAAGACTAACAACTATATTCTCCCAAAATGCTAGGGAAAGGGATGCCTACTTTATGCCTTCCACCACAACTCTTATTCACCTCATCATTTTGTCTACATAATTCAACCACAATGATTTTACTATTTGCATAACTGGGAAGTTTGAAAGGAAAGTCATCAAAAGAACCAATCTTGATGTAAGTGAAAGTAAGAGATTGTAAAAATAGTTGTTGTAGGTTTGTATCAAGGTTGCAGCTTCAGGGGAGATCCTCTGCTCAAGGTGCCCTTGTAATTCACTCACCAATTTTTGTTGGATGATATCAGTTTTGGTTACTAATCATTACTGTTGATATTCATGTTTTGTCACTAATGTCAACATATATCTCTGTGGAGAAGACAAACTGGCTACTTGACTGGAAGGAGTGTACAAACACTGTATGAATGATTCAGAATGATCGAAGTTAGATTTACGCAGAAGAATGTGTGTTGAACTTATTCCTAAGGTCACTTGGCTTTATGTTGCATACTGTGGATGATTTGGTGAAGACTGGTTTTCTGGACTGTAACTGTGATTCTGGACAGAGCAGGTCTCTGTGTTTCAGGTATATCTTTCTGGTGATGATATTTTAGAACATGCGAGCTTACTGGTGGACAACCGACATATGGTAGAGTAATGGGTTGAGTTCAATTGTTGTTTGGATACTAGTGATGTCATCTGTGGCGTGTACTTTGGAGAAGACCTATTCCTGGCCGACTTTAGACATGTAGCGTGTGAAATTAATTGTGAGCATGAATTGCGAATCTAGAAGTATATGTGATGGATTGTAAATGATGTATACTTGTTATAGATACCGTGTGTATTTTAGCAAGGGGTTATGTAATTATTTGTATGATGGAAAGCCTTAATTGGCCGACCTAGTTAATTATGTATTAGGAAAGCTTAACTGGATGACCTAATGAATTATTGTAAGAGGGTATATATGAGTGATCTTTTCTTGTGGAGAGAGTGTGGTAGAGAATTAAGGAAAGAGATGTGTGGAAGCTGTGAAGCTTGTTGACTGTTGGATACATAGCAGAGTTGATACTTCATTGGAAATGACCGAGCAAAGACAATTGCTATCAGATAGTTCACTGGATTGTGTATTTGCTTTATACACTTGATTCAGATTGTAAATCCTTGAGGGTGGATTTAACCTTCTTTGGGCAGCGTGCCTTGGTAGTGAACCTACTATTTTCTTTGACTCCTAACAGGGTCTGTCTCCTAATAGGGACCGTGTACTGTAATGTTGTAAACAAGCTCCTAACAGGTCTAATATCTTTTTACAAGGATACTATACTCTCAGTACATTATTTGTGGGTGTTAATTCCCACCGGGGTTTTACCTTTAACATGGTTTTCTGGACAACATATATTGTGTTATGGTGTTGGCATTTACTATGTTGTCATTTACATTTGCAGATTTGCTTTATAAAGTTTAATAATCTATACTACAACTGATTGATCCCCCTCTCAGTTGTCTTGTGGATGGTTATTCCTAACAATTTCATAGTAAATACATTATTTACTCTTCTAAAGTCTACATAACTTTTCTATAATTGCAAAGTAGGATAAAAGTCGTATATTTGAATATCATCCTTGAAATCCTTGACATGTTGTAGTTTGGGCCAATGTTGAGCATATGTTAGTGCATACAATAGATAAGAGGGCATGTAAAATAATTTATTCAGTGGAAACATAGTGATTAGTTGATGTTACCCATCACTGATTATGCTAGCCCAATCCATGTAGCACGACCTTGAACAAATGACTCAGATAAAAAAAAAACATCCATTTTTCTAAATTAAGGGCATCCTCATCACCTCTGAGTTTATGTAATAGAACAACCATATATGCAATCTTCCCTTTGATGAAAGTATTATAAATTATATTGGGCAATTTGGATTGTGCCTTCCTCAAGGGTGAGAACCATTCTTTGATAATTATGTTCCTATAGACTCCCTTCTTTCGTCTGCCTAATAGAGATGTGTATGCTCATTGGGATATCACATTGCCCAAATTGACCTAGTGGTTGGCTAGTCTGGGCTTATATCCCTCCACTCTAAGAGGTTATAAGGAGCTCACCCTGTCAAAGAGCTAAGCTTTAGGTTGGGATAACCCGTTGATTCCTATTGGTTAGCAAAAGAATATCTTTCCAACATTGATGGTTGGGTTCCTATCATTTAAACTTCTAGTTTCATAAATATTAGACAAGGTTATGCCCATATTTCACACGTGCAACACTAGAAAGCACACAAAGGATCAATGCACATGTCATGTACGATGTCAAGTGTTGTATGGAGCAATATAGGTGCTTGCATGGGTGCGTAGGGCTATCAAGGTTTGCTCAATGGTTCTTGAAATAATAAATTTGTTTGTGTGATTGTATGGACTATTAAAGCTTGTCGATTGATGTTGCATGACATGCAAATCCTTTCACAATGGTGCGAAGTGTTATAGATGCTTGTGGAGGGGCATAGAATGTTGTAGGAATTGCACAAAAGCACACAATGAAGTGTATGCGATTACGTAGGGTTCATCTAAATGTTGTTTAGTGTTTATGTTGCTAGAGTACTAATGCATACAATTTTCTTAAAGTATAGATCCTATGCAAGATAATTGAGTAGTTCTCAGGTCATATGTTGGCTTAAGGTATGCCAATCAAGTGAAGCATGATAAGATGAAAATCAACTAGAAGGACACCAATATAGGGTAAGTCATCAAGATGACATGAGTCAACTTGATATGACATTTTGGTATACATAATATGTACGTCACATTGATGTTGTGTTGCACTCAATGTCATTACACTTATTTATTGATTTAGAGAATACTCATCAAATTGCACATATACAATGTAAAATACTTTAGTTGCTCGAATAATTGTTTAGAGAGTCATAATTGTTAGGAAAGACCCTTAAGGGATCCCTTATGCTTAGGTCATATTTCATACAATAATTAAAATATCTTTTAAAATAATGAAGGATTTTCTTTCAGAACCAAAAAGTCATCCTTTACGAAGTCAACATATGTCCTTATAAGAGTGATTGAATCCTTTATAGGTCAACCTTGGGTCTTTATAAGGCAGAGTCATTTTTTTCAAATTTTCCCATTTATTCTACCACTTATCCAGCATAATATAAGGAGATTGAATCCTAAAGTATGACTACTCCCTATTTCAAAGAAAGATTCTAAATTAGATAATATTCTAATTAGAAATTTAGATAAACCGCCAAAACCATGGGAAATTAGTAAAGTTAGTATCAGTTTATTGTGTTCTTTCTAATTGGGAGCATCGAACTAGAAATTGAGGCTATTTTTCGAAAACAATGTGCGACCCTTTCAGCGGACAGCGAACTGTAACAGCGCGCACCTCTAAATTTGGCGTTTCTTTGGCTATAAATTGGAAAATCTTCATTACAAACTTACTTATATGGCGGGGAACTGTTTTAAAACTTCCATTTCAGGACCAAAATACACTCGTGATTTCCTTTATTTCGCCCAGACTTTTTTTCAAACATTTGCATCATGGAAAGCAAGAAGCCGGAGATTGTCGATGAAAGTTCAGAGGAATGCATGCGCAATAGTGTTTATTTTAAAACGCAGCCGTGTTTCAAGTTCATGCAAGGCAGATGCCGCTTCAGTTCTTGCAAATTTGCCCACGGAGCGCACGAGCTCAGAAACCCTTCAAAAATGGCAGACGCAGATTATGAATTGCAAAGAGCCCGAAATAATAATAACGAAGGCAGCCTAAAGAATTGTTCTCTCAGTAAAGAGGCCTCAAACAACGATGGGTGTGTTCCTTTACAGAGACAACAGCAAGGTTTTAAGCGGCGACGCGTCTGTTATCAGTATGAAGCCACAGGGTCTTGCTCTTTCGGGGATAGTTGCCGTTACCCACATGGTACATTTTAAATCCAAGCCCCTTTTCAGATTTTAAAAAATCCAAAAAATGGTTATAATTAATGTTTTGTTTATGGTTTGCATGCAAGAATCCCTGGAAGTTGTGCAAGAAGGCCATAAGGATTGCGGGAATGCCGTTTCATATGTTTACCCCAAAGCCCAATCTGATTGGAAACTCGAAACCCCAAATAGGTATCCTGTCCCATGCCCTGCTTCAAACAGTTCTGTAATTGACGTCACTCATTTCACGAACAAGACTGCTATTGCCTATCCGACATCAATTCACAAGTCCATGGATGATATCGATAGCAGCAATAACAACGTTATTCAGATATCTGCAAGTCAGAAGAGATTGTCCAGGTGGAAGGGCCCCCAGAAAATCAGCAGAATCTATGGGGATTGGATTGATGAATAAAATGTTTAAAGAAGGTCTGTCTGTACATTTGCACATGATCTGTGTATATTGCTAAGAATGTATATGTGGAAAACAAGATTATAATTGAAAAAGATTGACGAACTCCATATTTGTTCCCTTTATTCTTTATTTTAGAATACACTTGCAGAATTGAGACATACCGTGTAATTGTTTTCTCTCTATTTCGATCCCTCAAATGACATTTGTTTTTCAGAGAATTATGTGGATTGAGTTTTAAGGGCAACTGAAAGAATGCTTTCACCAGGGTAATGGCTCTTTATATATTTATTTAAATTTTAAATTGAGATCCCCTCATCACTAAGGGTACATAATGTTTATACCTGAAACCAAATCACTGCAGGCACAAGAGAGTTAGGTGTTTGTTCGATCCTTTGAGTCAAGTGCTCATTCTAGGCTTTTAAACCAAGCATGGAATCCTTTGGCAATTGACATGCACCCCACACTCAAATAAAGGCTGCTTTGGCCTTGGAGGATTCTGCTAGGTTGGGATTGAATGCCCTATCAAAGGAGCACTCATTAGTAATCTGAAAAAGATGCATATGTATTTTGAACACCGAAAGATAAGACATGACGAGATATTGCATGCAGCATTTTCTGTTCAACAAATTTCAATAATATAATCACAAAAATATTGTGTCAATCTACTTTTTTAATTATTAAAAAAGTTACTAGTATAACTAAACAGAACATTGCTCGAGACAACAATTTATTTCAATCCGTGTGATAAATTTGTAATAATTGAAGTAATATTAAATCTGGTCCATGGTCTAGAGCCTCTTTTGAATCTTTCAAATACAATTCCAGAAGCTGTATTGCGTTGATAATGGGTTTGTATGCATCTAGACGGAGGATGCAGTGGAACGAACATTTCAAATTTGTTTCTCTTCATTCACAGGTCCCACGGTCCAACTGTTAGGAGGTTGGACTTATCAGTCCAATGATCTAGATCTACTCTTGATGGGGTATTCATCATCTGAAATGTAGATTGATTGAGGTATTCTCTATTCTTTATCTGTTTTTGTGGTTATTTAATTCAAATGCTTTCTAATGAACTAACTAAACATATTTTAGGAAAGCCACAGTGAATCATACTCCCAGCACACAAGGATGCAAATATCGTTCTCAAGGGAAGCATCCACGTGTTTGTAATATCATAAAATTGTTTATTGACCATTTTATGCACCTAATAACATTTTGTTCACTCTGATTTGCCTTTTTCTATCAATGGTACTAAACAGTCTATTTCACATACATACTTTATTACAATCTGCCTATGCTGATAACTGATACAAATAATTCAGATTTTATTATGGATAGTTTGTTTATAAAAAGTATATTTGTCCAGTGGACGGTTATTTGAATGTAGTGCCCCTCAAAAACTGGTTTAATAATTAAATTAATTATTGATGTCCGATTTTTTTGTTTGTTTGAAAAAGAGGGGTAAAAATTTATTGAATCAGAAATAACAGTACAAAGCAAAGTGCTCACAGGCCCAAAAGATAGGACACGTAAACACTAACAAAGAGCGACCCCTAAAGGGCCACCACTAACCTGCCATGTCTTCCCTAACAATCTTCTCAAGATCCTGAGCATACCCCGGGGGCAGTTGATCCCAATCTCTAGCATTTCAACCATCCAATTGTTCAAATTTCAAAAGCCCACTTGGACAAACAATCTGCCGCTCTATTCCACTCACCGAGAACATAACAAAAGGAAACTAACTCTAGGGAGTCCCTTAGACTAAGAATCTGTCCGTCCACTGCTGCCAGATGCCAATCAGCATCATCCATCCTTTGCCTATTTAGCATATCCACAACAACTTGGGGTTAGACTCTCAAATAGTCTTGCTCCATCCAAGAGCACGCCATCTTTCTAGAGCCAGGAGAATGGCAAGAGCCTCCATGTAGTTATTGGTCTGCTGGCCCTTCTACACTGAGAAGCAGAAAATAACATTTCTGAAGCTATCCCTACCAACTCTTGCATGCCCAGAATTTCCTCTTGAAAACCCATTAGTATTGATCTTTAGGGTCCCCAGAGGTCAGAGGTGGGGGAGACCACTTACCATCTTGTTGAGCCTTTTGTTTTGCATTATGGCACCTTACATGCTGTCTCTTGAAAACCCATCTCTAAAATTCTCACCAAAAATATTCAAATTCTGGACAACTTGCAAGTCTCCAGGTTCCACTTCCTCAGAAAGACCACACTTAGCCATCAGAGTTTCCTGTATCATGCGAGTAACTCACAACCACACTTGCTGCTCCAACTTCTGCTTATTTTATAAAATTTTGTGGTTCCTTTGCCTATTTAGCATATCCACAGCAACTTGGGATTAGACTCACAAATAGTCTTGCTCCATCCAAGAGCACACCATATTTCTAGAGCCAGGAGAATGGCAAGAGCCTCCATGTAGTTATTGGTCTGCTGGCCCTTCTACACTGAGAAGCAGAAAATAACATTTTCGAAGCTATCCCTACCAACTCTTGCATGCCCAGAATTTCCTCTAGAAAACCCACTAGCATTGATCTTAAGGGTCCCCAAAGGTGGGGGAGACCACTTACCATCTCGTTGAGCCTTTTGTTTTGCATGATGACACCTTACATGCTGTTTCTTGAAAACCCATCTCTAAAATTCTCACCAAAAATATTCAAAAATTGGACAACTTGCAAGTCTCCAGGTTCCACTTCCTCAAAAAGATCACACTTAGCCATCATAGTTTCCTGTATCATGCGAGTAACTCACAACCACACTTGCTGCTCCAACTTCCGCTTATTTTGTAAATTTTTGTGGTTTCTTTCTAACCACAATTGCTAGATAATGAAATAGGGCCCAATATCCTATGCCACATGGAAGAAGGAAGTCTTAGAAGGGGGTCGACCAAGATTATTCCAGAAATCAACTGAAGAGCTAGCATGAACACAAGCATGCTTCCACACTTCCCACCACCAATGCCATATTTCCTTGGAGAAAGCACACTTGAAAAAGAGACGAGAGCTCGTCTCCTTAGTTCTGGTACACAAAACACAAGTAGAAGGCCCCTGGAACCTTCTCTTTTGAAGATTCTCCCAAGTGAGGCATTTGTTTTGAACAACTAGGCACAAGAAAAAAATACATTTAGGCCAAGCCCCCCCTGTTCCAAACTTGCTTCCACCAAGGAACATTTGCCTTGCCAAAAATAGACTTATCCAGCTCTTGATATCTTGAAGCCACTGTAAACTTACCCTTTGGATTAGGGCCCCAGGCAAGAATATATCTCCTTACAGAGAGTTTCACATTCTACTAGCCAAGATTTTAGCAAGGTCCCCACTATCTGCCACTGATCCTCCAAGAGGCCACTCATGTGGTTCTTTGCATCCAACCCCTTCTCCTTGCCCCAGATTCAAGGCAACTTTAAAATCCTCCACTCTACTCCAACCATTTTCAAGAAAACTATTGCAAAGAGACAGCAAATGAGGAAATTGAGAGAGAATAGGAGGGAATCCATCCCAAGAGTCCTACAACAGAGCTTCAACACCCTTATTATAGATCCAAAAATACCTTGCTTTACCAACTACGCTCCTCTCGTAAGGGTATTCCAAATCATTGATCCACTACTTGCTAGATTATAGCGGGGAACATCCTTTCCTTCCGCTCCCCCTAAGTATCTTACATTGAGGATTTTAGCCCATCCTTGATCTTGGCTGGTGCACCATCTCTTAAAGAGCTTAGCTGCCAAAAGATGACCATTCATGCTAGCTTGTCGCAATCCAAGGCCACCATCTCACTTTTATCTGCAAATAGAATCCCATTTGACCAAACTCCACTTTGAAGAGAGAAGGTTACTCGTCCATAAGAATTGCATGGAAAGGGCATCAAATTCCTTAATAAAGCTTGGAGGGGTTGTCTGCACAAAACATCTGTAAATAGGAAGAGCCTGGATCACTAACTTCAAGAGTCACTCTACCAATAGTTGAGAGCCATCGATTAGTCCAATGACTAACCTTACGTCGAAGCTTATCCAAAATATCCTGCCAGAGTTCTCCGGGCAAGCGGCGTGTTGAAAGAGGAGCTCTAAGATAGGCAAAAGGAAGAACGCCATTTAAAAATCTCAAATCCTAGCAATTCTGACTTGAATGGGAATAAGAGTATCAAAGAAAAAGATATAAGATTTCCCTTCATTCATCTTTCGTCCAGAGCCTTTCAAATAAAAATCTAGTGCTTTTTTGGAGTTGTCAGCCTCATTAATTATTGCAGCATCGATTAAAGTAGTGTCATCCACAAATTGAAGGTGGGAAGAAGGGTGAATTCCATGACCCCAATCGTAACCTTGGACCAATCCTTGCCTAACCTTGGTCTTGATAAATCTTACCAATCTTTCAGCTATTAAAATGAGAACTACAAAAGAGGAGGAAGTGATGCAACTCAGCACCTAGCTAATCCACTCAATTCCAAAACCAAAGGCAGTGAGCACTTTATGCAAGAAGTTCCATTTGACCCTATCACATACATGCTTTGGACATGTCTAGTTTTGTGAACACAACCTTCTCCTTAGAGGCTGACATAGAGCGCACAAGTTCTGTTGTTGCGATAATCCCATTCAGAATTTGTCTTCCAGCAACAAATCCACTTTGTTCTGTAGAGATTAATTTATTAAGCCATGGCTTGAGCCTTTCTGCAATCAACTTGTGATTATTTTATAAATCACATTACACAAAGCTATAGGTCTAAAGGAGTCTAGAGAATTAGCTCCTTTGGAATGAGAGCAAGAAATGTAGCATATAAAGCCTTGATCATCTGTTTGTTCCTGGAAGACTCTTGCACTACCTCATAGAGATCCAACTTAATTGTTTCCCAAATCTCTTGATAAAATTCTATAGGGAAACCATGTGGTTCCAGAGCTTTAATCTTTTTCATGCCAAATACCACTACTTTAACCTCAAATAATGATATAGGTTTAATGAGATCCTCTTAATTTCATTTGTATAGGAGGAATATAGTCATGCATAAGCCCTTTCTCCACATTAGTAGGTGCAGAATCCTTAACAAACAAATTCGCAAAGATTCTTGTGGCTTCCAAAATAATCTCCCTATGGGAGAATAAAAGCACACCTTTTGAGGAAATGAGAGAGTTAATTGAATTCCCATGTCTCCCGTCCTTCATTGTAATATGAAAAATTGTGTTTCTGTCATCTTCTTGGAGCCAATCAACCCGAGTCTTTTGCTTCCAATAAATCTCCTCCCACAGCTCCCATTCTTCCAGCTCCTTTATTGCAACAACTTCCTTCCTATATAAGTCATCATATAAACCTTGATCCCTAACTTGGTGAATAATAGCATCAACTCGAGATTGAGCATTCCTCTTTGCCAAGAACATATTACCAAAACACATCCTACTCCACCTTTTTAACTTATACTTTATGAATTGCAATTGCCTGACAAAGGAATACATGACTATACCATAAGCAAGATTCCCCTCACCCCACCAATCTAGCATAAGGTCATGAAGGGATGGTTCCTAAAGCCACATAACCTGAAACTTAAAAGAGGGATTCTTTGCCACTCGAAACTTAGTAGCGAAAAAATTGATCGGCTAATGATCCGATTCTCTCCAATCTAAAATCGCCGAATTAGTAGTTCAACTATTCTCCATCCAAAAACAAGAGACCAAAAATCTGTCTAACCTCTTAGCTATTGCCTCCACTCCACACATTCTATTATTCCAAGTAAACACTGTTGGTGGGTTTAACATCCACTACATTCAGGAAGTCAATATTGTTTCTTAGGAACCCTGCTGAAGGATCAAGCCTGGAATTTCCTCCCCCTCTTCTCTTCTAGACTTAAGACTGCATTGAAATCTCCTGCCAAAATCTAGGGGAAAAATGTAGCAAGAGAGCAAATGAATCTTATATGTGACCAAAGCATGGATTTTCACATTGTTACCCGGTTTTTAAAACTTTTTGGTTCACACCTCATGTATACATGATCTTGCACCCAAGTAATGCTTTTTCTAGGCCCTGCCTTCATCATTGTCAAACTTAACGTGTGAAGTCAATCATTTGCGTCCCTAGGGCCCGTTTGTTTGCTGGAAGATGGCTGGAAGATGAAAACGGGAAGATGTATTTTTGTACGGCCAAATTCTCATTGGGTACTTGGTCAATTTTCTAAGAATTCGTACTCAGTCTTCCACTTCGAGAAAGTTCATGAACTCACCAATCTACTGCACTGCACTATAGTGAGTGTCATGTTTTCCCCCCTAAGTCCTTTGTTGTCAGCGTTTCAAAGGTATTTCCTAAGGCTCCGTTTGGTTGAGGAATTAGAATTTGAATCAAAACCTGATTATCTCAAAATAAGAATTTGAATCAAAACCTGATTATCTCAAAATAAGGTTTTGAAATTCCGGTTTTGTGTATTCGGAAGATAGTTTGAACCGTTTGGTTGACCCGGAAGATGACTGAGACAATCCATCTTCTGCGCTTGGTTGCCAATTTCGAAATTAGAATTGGAATTGAGATATTCCTAATTCTGTGTTTGGTTGTACAATTTCAAATTGGAATTGGAATTAAATTATCTATTTCTGTGTTTGGTTCTACATTCCGAATTGGAATTGGAATTTGACAAAAAAAATTTAGTTTTTTTAATTATTGAGTATTGTTTAATTTAATGTTTTATTTATTTTGTCCATTTTTTAATTTATATTTTATTTTATTATTTTATATTTTTATATAGTAAATCATAAACATGATTAATTTTTTGAAATTTAAGTTTTTTTTACTCTTATATTTTGAATAGTAAACTTAAATCTATTATATTTTTATAGATTATCATAGACAAACAAATAACAAGAAAATAATCAGTGCATTGCTTGATATCACATCAAAATACATACAAGTCTTATAGTCTACATCACAGTATATATATAACTATTTCTGCATAATGACCCAACAAAGTAGTGCCACTGTTGCACAAAGAAAACATCGTAGAAACATGACATAGGCTTTATAGGTAGCCTCCGCTTTTGCCATAGCTGTCTCGAGCGCTTTGCAAAACTTGCACTCATCATCCACAACAGGTATATGTGTAGATGGTGCAGATGATGTAGACAGAGATGGGGCGTCATCGGCCCACTGAAAGTAGTCACATCCACCGCCATCCTACAATCTAAATCAAAGTTAGTATTGCTATAGTGATTAATATTTATTCTTTGTAAACTTCTAAATATAGTGCTATTAACAACCTTTTTCTTATTTATGTAAGTCCAAAATTTAAGCTCCGGATTAGTGCCTATGTGTGACGTCCTCAACACGCAGCCCACTCCATCACCACAGTCACACATAGGGACATTTATCATAGCCATGACCACTGTATCAAACAAATTTTTGTTAATTCAGACTATTGAAGCAACCAAATGACTGGGTACTTTGAATAAACTCATTATC
>MU226740.1:1677217-1696217 GCA_018584345.1 Thuja plicata
GTTATATATATTTGGTCTGCAATTCGTTTATGGTATTTTTCAGATTGTATGCAACTTGTTTGACAATATTCCTTGAGTAGAAAAATCATCTTTCTCCATCATTTAGCAAGGGATATTACAGTGGTAATAGAGCTTGCCTGCAAAGTGTTTGACAAATTGTCAAACATTCAAAATTAAACCACAGTTCAGTGTTTGTCAAATTTAGAGCCACAAGGGGTTCTTGCATAACCCTAGAGGCTCATATCTTGGACTTGCTTGTTTTTGAAGCCTTTCCTCAGTTGCAAAAGCAAGTTGGGATGGATGAATTTTATGATTTCAATGATTCTTTGTTGTGGGTGATGATAAAGAAGATTGAAGGATCATCAAAGAGGAGGATTTCTACTGGAGTTGTGGCCCTTGTCAAGCGTTATGACAACTTCTTCATCCATTTGATAGTTTTTCTTATATCAGAATTGGAGGATTTAATCAGAACCCCTACAAGTTACCTAGGGCAGGTATTAGATTATTTTATATTCCTAGAGGTCTGTAGACACATTAAAAGGGGTTAATGCCAAATATGTCACTAAAATGAAGAAAAAAGGTTATTCCTTCCCTGTGTCTTTGTCCTTGCAAAAGTTTTGGTGTTGCTGCCACCATAGAAAGATTCATCTCTAAGTTTAAATTCCAGTCCATATCCCCAAGAGTCTCCTTTGACAACAAAGGTTATGTGCATGATAATTTTCATGGGGGTAAGTCTTATTTGCACCAACCTCATATAGAGGACTATTGGGAGGATTGTGCAGATATAAGAGAGGTACAAAGGAGAGTTCTAATGAGAATGACATTAGACTAGGTTAGAAATTCCGAGCTACCTATCCTTATACTTGATGATCTGGTTGATGATGGCTTGGAGTTAATAGATGAAGTATATCAAAATATTTGCCTTTCTACCACACAACTGGTGACTTGACATGACAGAGATGACATTGATGTGGAAAAGAGGATTGCCCACATGGTAGAAAGAACTAAGAGATGGATTTAGAAGAAGGTCAAGGAATGCACTGGTTTCTCAGCCCCTAAAGGATCCACTAGTGCTAAACAATATGTGTTACAGAGCCTCAATCCTACCAATGCCTCTACCACCTCAGTATCCACACCCTTAGAAGAAGCGTCTCAGCCAGGTGTGGATGGTGAAGAGCCAAAAAAAAAGTAAACTGAAATCAAAGTGTGAAACAAGTACCTCATCTTTTTCGAAGAGAGTCATCGATAAAAAGGTTTCCACCCCTTCTTCCCATGCCACCATTAGTTTACAATCTGTTGATGGTGGTACTCAGGAGAGTGATGCCCTCATCTTCCACCAAATCGGAGGAGATGATATTTTCCAATTCAATATTTGATAGTACAAAATTTGATGTGCTTGGCGGCCCCCGCCTTTCCCAATTTACTATACTCCCTTACCAAATAATAACATTATCAATGTCTCTGATTCCATTACAACCACCTCATCCCCTTGGGTCAAAGAAGCTGTTGAAAAAAAAAGAGGTATATGTCAATGGTTGAAATAGAAATAGAAACTGTCACAAAGTTACTGCAAGGGACTCGTAAGCCGAAAAGGGCTAAAAGGATACCAGGGTGGTGATAGATTCTGTGATTGATTGGTTGTTCCTAGAGACAACTGATTCCATTGCGAGAAGAATGAACATGAAGTCACAGAAAGGGATTTTGCTTTGAGCAGAATTGACATGGGTCCACCTACTTCAGAAGGAGATATTTACCATGCTACCACTTTTGTTGATGTCTTAGCTCAGAGGGTAAAGATGGAAGAACAAAAGAATTTGGAGCTGCTAAGAGAGGTAAATTCTTTGGTCCCTTTTAGTCGATCTGTTCTACAAGAAGAGGATAAAACCTTTGAGCAAAATATGTCTGTTCATATTGATGGACTAGATTCTAACAAGTTGGAGCAAATCAAAAGAGCTCGAAGTGTTACCTTGGTAATGGACAAATGGGTGGAGAAACTTATTATTGATGTAATATCTTTCATTCAAGAAGGCATTAAAATGTATGCGCTAATAACTGGCAAATTGGGGAAGTGGAGAAATGATCTCTTGGCCCTTAAAAGGGAGAATGACAGCCTACCAGTCGATTTATTTGAACTTCAAGAGATTTCCAACATGCCTCCTGCAACAACAATAGGGGAAGGAATAACCAGTAGACTAGTTGATCTTGAATTTATAACTTGGATGGATATATTGGAATGGAAGATTGCTGCCTACGAAGAGCTGGGTAATTATACAAGGCAAGTCTTAGCTCAGTTTCAACATGATATTCAAAACCTAGTGTCCCGCTTTATACTTCTAGAAATAGAAATATTTGAAAAAGAAGAAAAAAAGTTAAAAAACAGTGCTGCAGTAATTCGTGAGTTCAAGGACAAAATACAGGAAAGTCTTTCTACGGAGAAGGTAAATGAAGAAGCAATAGACAATTTGTGGCACTTGGTAGAAAGCATTCCTAGTTTTAAAGAAGAAAATTTGGAACTTCATCCAAAGGTTGTTGAAACAGAGTAAAAGGTAGCCAAATATAAGGTGAAGGTAAACATAACAGGTAAACCCCAATCCAAGACACTAACTGAAGTCATCATTAAGTATAGACTCTACAGAACAAAGGTACATGAGCAAGAGGCACGAGTTCAGGCACAAATGTGGGAGAACAGGGGGTACACATGGACCAAGGAGATGAAGCGCAAAGGGTCGGGGAAAGGGAGCCAGTGGTGATCGATTAGTTTTTCTGAGTTATGTTGTTTTTCACGTGTTAATAAAAAACTATAGGCTCTAGAGGGCCATCTTTCTTTTATGTTATTTGCTAAGACTTTCACTGATCTTTGGGGCGGTTATCTTTAAGAAACCATTGGTTATACTAGATCTGCATATATTGCTTAATTTTTGTTCTGTTAAGAGTTAGAGAAAATAAAGAAGAATCTTTAGATATAAATGAAATAGCATTTGAAAGCGATCCTGCAAATTGTGAATTGTGTGTTATGATTTAGGGGATGCTCATTCATCTTATGTTGAATGTATTGTTGTTGATTTTATTCTTTACAACGTATATCGTTGAAATGTTTTATGGGCATGGATTTGTAGATTACTGTTTAATGATCAACTTTGTATGAAGTTAAATGACAAATTAGTGGTAGATGATGATATCTTTCAAATTTGAAGAAACTTTGTGTTCTTTTAGTCTTCTTTAGATATATGAGATTCTCGCCTTTCAAAACTTTCTGGTTAAAAATTCCCTTATTTGCTTTCTGGTTTTAAAAGCATACGTGTTTCAGTTTTATTGCTTTCAACCATAAGAAGATAGCTGCGCCTTCCCAAATAAGCAGAGTTGGTGTAGAAAATCATCACACTCAACTCAACTATTAGTCTAGATAGCCACTTGGTGGGCACATTACACTAAAGAGTTAAGTGGTAAAATCCGCAACTAACACACATAAGATCAATTTTAGCATAAACATTAGTAAAAAGAAGGTTCTCACCAGATTCACAACTTGTAGCCACCAAAGAGATAGAAGACCTACTAGAAATCCACCAGAGTGGGACAAGCTTACACGGGTTCCACAAGAAAGCCATTCCCCTACACTGCCTTGAGCCCCAATCCATTGATAATGACTTTGAGCCCAAATTTTTGATTCCTTGTTGAGCATACCACACCTGATAACTTAGTTTCCCGAATAAAGACCACATCAGGAGAACGAGTAATAATAAACTCTCGAATATCCTTTTGTGTAGGGATGCTATTCAATCCCCTTACATTCCATGAGAGGACAATCATTTTTGAGGTGGAGAGAAGTGGGAGTTAGCGGTCTTCACAGATCTTGACTTCACCAATGTCTCGCCCACTAGCTTTACCTTTTCTTGATCTTTCTTCCTACCCACCTTCGAAATTTTCTTAGGAGCACCTTTTTTAAGAGCTTTTTGATGAATTTCCAACACTGGTGGGGTACCCTTACTCTTACTACCCTCTCGTAAACTTTTTTCCATATTAGACCTAGAGAAAATGGGATTTAAACCCTCTTTCATTTCATTACCTCCACTTGACCCCAGTTCCCTTGAGATTCCCGGAGGTATATTTGTGTCCATTAGCACACCCAAAGCTTCCTCTTGTGGGCCAACCTGAGTATTATTGCCTTGTTCACCATCTAGATCCACTGTATCCAAAAGTTCCTGACCACTAGGCATATTTGCAATAGCCCCATCAAATTGGTCAAGATCCTCCATAGCATCAAACCCGTTGAACATGTCACTAGGCTGCTTGTCATGAAGAGTTCTCTTTTGACCTCTTCCCTTATTACGGGTTCTAATCGGATTGAAGCCCTGTCTTCCATCTTAGGAGCCTTCCCTTATACTATTTAGGGAGTGAACTAGCCGTCCCACCTCTAGAACTCCCCATAGGATTAGCTCTAGGGCACATCCATTGCAAATGCTCATATTCATGAGAGATCCGACAGTGAAACTGCAAATTTTCATAATCAAGCTGTTGGATCCAAGAGTTTGGACCTAGCCGAATTTCCATGGAATCGAGTAAAGGCTTGCTCAAATCAATTTCAACACAAACATGAGCTTAAGTGATTACCTTTTTTCCCATAATTTGTTGTGAAGGGCCTATTGGCTTACCAAGTTGCATTGCAACTAAATTGAAAATATTGTTTCTCCAAAATTCCAAGGGAAACCATGCAAGCCTCACCCGAATTGGAACCCTCGATGGAAGCTCTTTTGTAGGGTTGAAACCAATGTGCCATGACTTGATGAAGATATCATCTTGTTTATAAAAGTAGGGCCCCCCTTCAAATGCCCTATTTCTATTAGACATGCATAAAAAACCACCAAGATATAACTATTGGCAGCCAACATCACTTCCATTTTCCCCTCTAGATTCCATGTGCGACGACCTCGTGACTCCAAGAAGGGCAAAAACACTTCGATCCCCTTGAACTTACAAATCAGAGCATGATTAGATAAATAATCGATATCTTCCTCAACAGAATTGGGAGGAATCACTAGAACTATCCTGTTATCACTTTTAGCCAGGCATCCATTTATCTTTGTAGGCCTAAAACTCCCAATTTGAGAAGGACATTCTCCCATGCTAGTACCAATTGTACTGAATATAGGGTTCTCATACATGCACGGAGATGGACTACTCTTGATCACCACATACTTAAACAGCATGCTTGCTCCTCTAGAAGGACCTCTTCACACAACCATGCAAGGGCCGCACACACAAACAACCGACACAAAAAACCCTGCAAACGCAAGGGGGAAGCCACATAAACAAGGGTGAAGAAACTCCACCCACAAAGACACCCACAAGCAAGAATATCTGACAGAGAACAAGCCAGAAAGCAACCCCCGAAAGCAACCAGGACAGCTAACTCCCAACTCGCAACTCCACATTCCCTGCACACAGAAAACTCCCAGCCCAAGACACCGTGCGAAAAATCTCCATAATTGCAGAAATGCCGCCCCTGGAACAGCGATGATCACACACAAACAGTGCCCCAAAAAACCCCTCGGGCCGCCACAGATCTCCCTCCTCGCAGTACATGCAGACAAAAGTTGCAGAAAAAACAGAGAGCGCGGCTAGGGTCCCTAGCCAGTGAGCCAGCACTGTCGTAAACGCCATTGGAAAAAAAATTCCATTGATGTTTGATGTTATGATGAATGTTAAGTTATAGATTGTTTCATATTATTCAGTTTCTCTAATAAGTAAATTGCTATTGTGATTGCACAATAAATAATGTTTATTGTACTTATATTTATAGATCTGACTTTATCGAAGATTGTTTCATATCGTTTAGTTTCTCTTATAAGTAAATGGTTTTTGTGATTACATGATGAACAAAGCTTACTGTAGTTATTTTTGTAGATCTGATTTTTATAAGATAGAGTACTGATTATTTGATGTTTTTCTGTGTTTATTATTGGAGACTAATTTCTGCCTTGTTTGGGTTTTGCAGGGTAAATCTTCCCTAGAAGAGGGAAGGTATCATGTGAGAGAATAATGTCATCCCAGAGCAGTGTCAAAAGTGAAACGGGCAGAGAGATAGCAAAGTCTACAGGTTCTTGACCCATCCCGAGCCATAGGTAAAATCTTCATTGTTTTGTTTCAGAATAATTTTGGCTAGTTGATTACCTATGGGGACATTGAATGGTATTAAGGGTCAACATTCATTCATCAGTAATGGTTTTGTTGATTGAGTGATCATTATTTAATTATTGTACCTTAGAGTCAACAAGATCAATATTATA
Source organism: Thuja plicata (assembly GCA_018584345.1). Lineage (NCBI taxonomy): Eukaryota > Viridiplantae > Streptophyta > Pinopsida > Cupressales > Cupressaceae > Thuja > Thuja plicata. The sequence continues at coordinate 1,683,502 of MU226740.1, forward strand.
TGTTTGTATCTTAGAGCTAGCAAGACAAAAGTGTAAATATTAGGAGCATTTCCCACTTTACATAGAAAAGGGATGTTGAGCTTACACTAAGGGTTGAACTGGGTATTGAGTTACATATAAAATAATAAAGGGACTTATTATTGATAGCTAGAAATAAATTTAAAAAAAGAGGAAGAAAAAGAAAAAGATAAAAAATTGATTTTCATTGGATCTGAGAGTAAAGCTTATCCTGAAGGGAAAGACACTTTCATGTGTTGCAGGACCGAAAACCATCCCTATATGGTATTAAAAGTTCATACTCATGTTCCCCTTGAACAGCTAAGCAATTTAAAAAAAAGGCACCTCATTTCAAATTTGTATAGAAAAATTGGTTTCCAGAAAAAGGGTAATGGACTATCAACATGGTGTTTTTGGAAGTGTCCGTGGTAGTTTGCAATCGCCTCGCGTTGAAATGGAAAGTTTTACATTTTCTCCTTCTTGAAACTTGAAAGCAGTTGCTTTGGTTGAATAGGAAAGAGAAGCAGAATTTGAAAGGAGTCACAAATCCTTTATAGCTCATTGGTTTTTGTGTAGCAAGATTTGTACATGCAAGGGGAATCCCCTAGCAATCTTTAAGAACCAATTAAGAGTTGTAAGCAAAGGGGAGGAGGAGAATCAAATAATGTATCTTTGAGAAGTAGAAAGTTGAAGTGGATAGGTTGTAGTTTTGTAAAGTACATTGTACTTGTTTATTTTGTGCAACACGTTATGTCCCCTAGCACTATTTAAGAACCAATTGAGGTTTGAAAGCAAAAGGGAGGAGGAGAATTGACAGTACGCTTTGGTAGAGAGCACACGCCTCTACCAACTAGATTTTTCTTATAGAGGTTTACTGTTTTCCTAGTTTCAAAACGTTATGACACAAATTCATTTTACATTTCAGTATGTCAGATCTTATCATAGCAGCTCCTTAATTCCTTCAAAATCTTGTGTCATTTGGATTCCATATGGTATAATGCTTTATAGTTTTATTCCTTAGTTTTTAAGTGAATTTTGGGGAAATTATGGATATGTTGATATTAGAGTGACAAATTCTTTGAGTGTTGTAGGAAGATTTTGGGTGTCACTTACAAGTTGTGTATATAAACATTGTTTTGTCAAATTATTTTTGATTTGTAAGAGAGCAGCCATGTCTAGATCTTGTAAGAAGAAGCTTGAAGATCTCCAAGAAAGCCACTAGTTGTTGGGAAAATAGTTTTCTTTGGAGAGAATTGCACCATTTGAGTGAGAGATTTGAAGAGTTGCAAGTTTGTTTGTAGGGGATTGTAAAAATAGTTGATAGAAAAGGATTCACTACTATCAAAGCTCCAAGAAGAGAAAGAGGAGTCTATTGAGAAGATTGAACCAATCCATTTTCAAGAAGAAAAAATATATGGAAAAGGTATGCACGAGCATTTGTGAATGTTTTCTTCAAACATTTGAAATCTAATGATTCCACTTCCAAGTTTGAAATGCATACCAAGAGAATAGGTGATAGATTTGTTGGAAAAATGGGATATGATGGTAGAGGACTTGGTAAATGCCATGTTTCTCGTTTGGAACCCTAATTGTGATATCAACATCCTTTCCACATCAATTTTGTGAAGTCTGAGAGATAGATTAATCAAAAAGATCATACATGAAGAATTATCGATGATAGCAAGCATGATAATTCTGTGAATAACAAGTCATCTAAAGTAGGAACATGGAGAGAAGGTGATGTGATTGGAGTAGACAATGACAATATCAAGGTTGAGTCCATCAATGAATCTATTGCAGACAAAATGATTATCAAGAACGTCTGAAAGCAATCAATATTGGAACCAATTCTTAATGGTGATAAGAAAATCCTATTTGTTGCCATATCATATATATAAGAATGCAAATTCTGGGAATGATGAAAGTAAGGTGCCTTCATGTGTTGATGGCTAATTCCCTTGACCAATAGTCAGTGATAAGTCTTAGCAACAAAAAATTAATTAAGTGATGTTCCACATGGAGGTTATGTATGTATTAACCATAGTTACACCGCCCTGAGGGACGGGGGGACGTCGGGACAGGTTTCCGGGCAGGGGGGACAGAGCGGCCTCAATTTGGGGATGGCGGGGGGACGGCAACGGGGGACCAGGAGGGGGGGGTGTATTTACTATACATGTGGTACTTAAAATGCTAGTTATGAAAATATGTATAACAATATAAGACATAAAGATATAAAACAGTTGTCAGTAACTCTAAAATAGTAAACTAGAATTACTAAAAATAAATACTTGAACATTGCATTGAAGTTTGAACATTGAACATGGAACATTGAACATTGATTTTTGAACAATAGAATTATAAATAGTCGAATCAGCAAATGGAAGAGTTTTAAACTTCTATTATATAAATGTATAATAGATATGATATATCAAAATTATGAGCATTGAGTATCACTATCTAATCATAAAAATCAGATGATTACATCGAGTAGCATGATATGAATATCAAAACAAGTACAAGCTGCAAAATCAAAATGCCAAGGCCCAAAATGTAGTGAAGGGCTCTTCGGGGGACTCTTTTGCGCCCCCCCGTCCCCGAGGGACTCTTTTGCGTCCCCTGTGTCCTTCGAGGACTCTTTTGCGTCCCCTCGTCTCCGAAGGGGGACGCCGAGATGTCCCTGCGTCCCCGACAGAACGACGACGGATGGGTGGTGATGCTGGAAACGCGGGAACAACGTCCCGCCGTCCCTGGTGCGTTCCCGTCTCGGGGACGTTGGGGATTTTGGGGGGATGCATCCCCGGGGTACACTGGTATTAACCAACTAATATTATTACTCAAGCAAATGGATGAAACGTACGATAACTAAGAAGCTAAAGATATCATTAACGTTGTCTCCCAATATGCAGAAATAACATATTGCTGTCATCACCATGCCAAGAGATTGCAATGTCCCCAACTAGGACTTGATTTACCCTAAAATTCTCAACTAGGGTTTTGGATTGTGCATCTAATTCAAATTTATTTAAGAAAACAATGAATAATTCATAATATATTTGACAGTTAACATATTCAAACCCCCTTTCTTACTTCTCTCCAAACTCAACCCTAAGGAGGATAGGGAGTACTTGTCTTAGGGTGCTCGGATACCAATATACAAGTGGATTCCCTCAAGGTTTCCAGAATATATATTTATTCCCATCATGGAAGTACGCCCTCAGGGTTTTCGAAATAAATACCTTGGCCTCTCTTGGGATTCTTTGTAATGTCACCGACTAAGACTTTACTCAATTTGCCCTAAAATTCTCAACTAGGGTTTTGGATTGTGCTTCTAAATCAAATTTATTTAAGAAAATAATGAATAATTCATAATATATTTGATAGTTAACATATTCAAACCCACTTTCTTAATTCTCTCCAAACTCAGCCCTAAGGAGGACAAGGATTACTTATCATAGGGCGCTCAATTACCAATGTACAAGTGGATTCCCTCAAGGTTTCTAGAACACATATTCATACCCATCTTGGAACTGTGCCCTTAGGGTTTCTAAAATACATGCCTTAGCCTCTTTTGGGATTCATTGACCTTGTGAGGAATTACTCCAGCCATTCCTTACAACCAACCTATTTGAAAATGGGCTATAGTGAGAGATTAAGGAATAGGCAATGGATATACTAACTTCAATGGATTATGAATAATTATGTAATCAACCATATAAACTAGAATTACTAATGTAAATCTTGTCACTTAAGCAATTATATGATGAGAATAATTATATGTGAGTGTGTATAAATGAAATACAACATACTGATATATACACATATATATATATATGTATGTGTGTTTGTATGTATGTATGTATGTATGCATGCATGTATGCATGTATGCATGTATGGATGTATGTATGTATATATGTATGTATGTATACATGGATGTATGTATGTATTATTTCGCTATTATAACTGATATTAATAATACAATATATATATATAGTCTTAAAAAATTGGCGTAGGGCGAAAAAACGTAAGAAGAAAATGCGCAGGGCGAACTAGGGCAAAAAGTGTTTACGGCTAATCAAAACAAAATTCGAACTCCTCTACCCTTAGACTGTCAATTAAACAACGGTGATGAAGATGAGGATATGTAGACAATAGAACTAACCGAGGAAGTTGAAGATGATATTGATCATCTAGAGAAATTGGGGATTATTTGTATATTTATTCGACCAAGATCCGACAAAAAAAGTATTATGAAATGGTTGGAGGATAAATGGAAAACACCACAGATCATGAAATTCCTTCCCAAGGGTTTCTTCTCAGTAATTTTCGCCACGAAAGGGGAGCGCGGAAAATCCTTCACGGGGGAACATGGTTTATGGATTCAAAGCCCCTGTACATACAGAAGTGGTGTAGAAACTTCAATTCGTTGGATATGGAGCCTTATGAAAAACCGACATGGATCCGATTAAACAATCTCCCTTTGGAATACTGGACTGAAGAAGCTTTGGAGAAAATCAAAAGGTCGCTCAGTACCCTTATCGACATTGATGCTGATGCGGAAAAATCCCAGGAAAAATCAAACTCAAGGTTCGCGGCTCGATCTGGATCCAATTGATTGAGATTGAAGAGGCGAAATCATTTTGCTTAAGATATGGAAGGAGGAATCATCCCACAAGTAAATGCAGAGTGCCACAAAAAAAGACAAATATTTGGGTCCCAAAAGCAAAACAAGATTCGGAGGATACCACTGCAACTGCATTACCAAAGCTTGAATTTTCAGATAATCAAAAATTGCCTCCACAAATGGTTGACTGCATTGGAACTAATGAACATTCAAGCATGGCAATTGTCCAAATTTCAAATTTTGCCCATTTCACATTGCCCAAATTTCTGTCCTTTCCTTAGGTTCAGCCTTGTGATAAGATTTTGAAGTGACTAGAGAGGCAAGTGCCATGATTTCAAGGATAAATCAGCTAAGGGAAGTAAAAGTCGGAATGAAGAAGAGCATGAAATCATACTTGATTGGAGTTAAATCAGGTTGAAAGGACCAGGAAGCTCGCCTTGGAAGCATAATTTTGAGGGCTTGAAGTTGAAGTGATTAAATCTTTAGTCTTTGGAGAATTGAGGAAAATTGATGCCCAAGAGAAAAATTCCTTTGAGCATGACAGATTCTGCCAACTCTAGGGGAGTCAAAATTTCTCTCATGACTTGGATGTCCGCCCTCAACTTGGGTTTGAAAGATGATCACGAGAACAAGGCGAAACCATTTTGGCATAGGGGCTGCAAGTTGTGTTTAAAGGCTAAATGACTAAGCGATTTGGAGGTGATCAAAGGTGAATGAGGAAAATTCCGCCATGCCTTGAGGAATTGAAATTCCTCTCACCACCTATGATTCCGCCCAAGCTTAGATTGATCAAACATAAAGACAACTCCCAACTTGCATTGCAATGAAAGAGCGAAGGTAGATGGAAGGGATTTAGTGGGGGAATTTGAGAATGAAATGTTGAAGCAAAACGAAAGAGGAGGATTCCTCAAGGCATGGCGGAATTCACCAGCCTTGGAGGAATCCAAATTCCTCTCAACACTAACAATTCCGCCCCTATATGGAATGGAGAAAATGCAAGATTGAGACTTTGAACTTGAACAAAACGCGATTTAATAACAATCTGATCCTAAGAGTGAGAGGACAAGACTGATTGGATTAATTTTTTGGTGAGATGGAGATTGAAATGAGGTGAGCAATCCAAATTCCTCTTGACATGTTGTTTTCTGCATTGTATTTGCAGCCTGAAAATTTGATTCACTCCCTTCTAATTCGCAAGATGATCAAATGAAATGAGTGATTTGGGTGAACATACATGTCCAAGCATGAAATGTGTATTTTCAGAAAATTGAATAGGGAGAGGAAAATTCCTCTAAGGGTGGCGGATTCGGCCACTCCAAGAGGAATCCTCTTTCCTCTCACGGGCATAATTTCCGCTCTTATGTAAAAATGAAGATCAATCTAGGCAAAATGAAAATAGGACTTGAAATATGGTGAGCACAAAAGAAATGAGAGATTAAGTGATGGGCGTGTTGATGTGAGTTTTGTTGCATGACAACATACATAATTGAATACTTATTATTTCGAGATGAAACACAAAATATCCAACTCTCTCTTGAATAAGGTCACTTCTCATGCTAAGTTTGCAAAGTAAGATCATGAAATGACTTCAAGGTTCCTTCGATTGTGGATACTCGCTCAGTGAAATAATGTGATTTGCTGGTAATCACTTAGGGGACTCTATGCTTGTTCATTCAATGGATATCAACTTACTTGCACTTCTAAAGATTTAGCTTCGCAATGTGCAATGAAAATGTAGTTTTTGATTCTCCAATTTTTCAACTCTCAATTTAAACTCAAACTTAACTTCTACTACTACTACTAATCTAGGAATGGAAGTAAGTATGGATGACTTGGACTCTACTAGGTGCAATCTTGTCAGCGACTTCCACCCACCTAGTGCAAGCTTCTAAGGTATACTCGAATGGTTTTCATATTAATATCTCCTCTTCAATCCCATCAATGGATGCAAACTAAAGATTGAATATCAATTGAAGTTAAGTGCAATCACTAGCTTACCACATAAGACATTCTTACCATCAGCAAGAGGCTGGTGACCTAGTTTTGTTCGAGTCAAACAAGTAAACATCCACAATTTCTTTCATTCAACTAAGCTACTTCTAAACAACATGAAATGAAATCTATTCCAAGTGAGGATTGAAGAAACCATGCAACACTTCGAAGCAATATTAAGTGATTCACCATGAAGACCAACAATGAACCATCAATCACTTTAATAGCATTATAGCAACAATTTGATCAAGTCTCTCCCTTAGCTAGCCTACCTCTACTTCTAGCTCTCTAATCTAATTCCAGCTGACTACTGTTACAAATGAGAAGGCATTGGCCTTTATAGTTGCTCAATTACAATGAAGGGCCAAGATTAACTCCTACAAACCCTAATTAGGGTTGCCGGCATAATATCAACCAATTACATGAAGGCACCACCTTGTGGGCCAATAAGAAAATTAGAATGCTTTTGATAGCCAATGAGAAATTTGTACACTTGGCATGATTTGATTGAATGTTCTTGGACACGTGTAACTTGATTGGTAGAAGACAACTAGGTGCCACCTCATCATCTTTATCCTGTAGGCTTGATCAATCCTTTGTTGTTGGGAAAATATCTCTTGATACTCAAAATTATCAAGCTCTCCAACATGATGGCATATTCCCAAATTGCTTCATCTTTTCAATCCCTCTCCATCTTCATTTCAAAATCTTCTCAATCATGACTTGAACTTGCATCTTGAACTTGTAAACTTAGATCTTCATCTTGCCTTGAATTTGTCTTTTGATAACTTGACTTGGATCTTCTTTTCATTTGGAAGTCCTCGAGCATGAAGTCTTGAGTTCCTTGAGCTTGATCTCGCTTGAATCTCTTCCTTGCATTCTTAGCTACTCCTCGAACAATTCACCTTGCAAAACAAGAGAGATGTTGTAATGTCCCGTCTTGTTCTCCTTATATAAGTTCCCTGCAAAACCATAATTAGTAGAAGATAATATATAATATTCAACCCATTATCTCTATATTCTAAGTTAGTAAGGGGAATTTGATCCTAAGAGCTGCCTCTAGGTCGAGCTTCACGGGATTCCAGGTTCTCCGCTTGAAGGATATAGGATCCATTCTAAGCAACCTGGACTATCGACACGTCTTCCCATAGAGCACTGCTCCTCAGATTCTCTTGGAAACGATAGACGTTATCCAAGCCTACGCATATGCATATGACTGATATCAATATATATACTGCCTACATGAGATTATAACAATCTCGAGATTAAGGAAACTATAACAAGTTCCATTAGTCCCCTCCAGATATAGGATCAATCTTTAATGAATATAAAATTCATTGTATATGACCTCTATATCATCATACTAGTTAATGGATATACATATAAATGTATAAGTAAAATAGGAATTTTATCCCAGAATGCTGAATAAACATTAATTATAAAAATCAGAGTATAAGCCTCAAAATTATCCATTTACCATTTAAAAATCAGAGTCACATGTAATTCTGATTTACAGATTAACCATTTCAACATTATATATTTATATATATATGTGTGTGTGCGTGTGTGTGTGTGTGTATATATATATATCACACACACACACACATATATATGAATATACTTCAATTGACAAGAATTCCAGTATTTTATATATATACGTATTAGATCATTCTTATAAGATATATTAGATCATCTATAAATAATAAATATATCATATAATTCAATATAGACTTTTATTTTTCCTGATATTAAGATAACCATATATATATATATATATTTAATTCATTATAACTAATATATATGAATCATATATATTGTATAAATATTAATCTATACATATTTTGATTTCACTATATATATATATATATATATATATGAGCTCACTATATATATAAACATAATCTCTGCTATTCTTATTGTTCTTATAATCACGTATTCCAATTCATATATTCATTAATTTATATATATATATCCTCATTATAAACTGCAGCCCATATAAGAGTGTTACTGGTTTTAACATAGAACATACCATAGTGTATTGTTTGACACTTATCTGTATTTGCTGCTGCTATTTTGTCAGTGCCGAGTGTATCACTCTATGCACTCTTCTTCATATTCGAACCAGAGATCTATTTTGCTGCCACTATTCTGATTTGTCAGTGATGAATATTACTTTTCATGTCCTGACCCAATTCCTTCCCCCCCTTAAACGTAATTCATACCCATCTATAAATCCTTGAAGGGGTATGACTTCAGCAGCTACGACCAATTGTTAGTCGCTAATGAAAGGGGTACCGCCTATTTTTTTGGACGTTGACACATATTTGTTAATGTATATATTAATAATATCGATGAATATACATAGTATTTGTTCCATTTATATATTTGTTTGTCAGTAATATATTTATTATATTATAATCAGTATTTGCTTTATTAATATATTTCAATATTACTTAATAATATTATAATTAATAATGTACATAATTAATATTATTATTTGGTAACTTTTGAGCATTATTTATTATTAAAATAATTTGTTTACTATATATGATTATAATTAGCATATAGTTGTACATTATTTATCATTGAGAATTTAACTATATATATAGAAGGCAATGTATATTTTGCCACAAATACATCATCCATTAAAAGTTATATTTTTACACTATATATGTCAATTCATGGCTCATGACAGATGCATTATACTTCTTAAAATTGATAAGGGAACCTGAGAGAAACCCAAGCTTTTCATAAAATTGATATTCAAACAAAGCAACAAAAATGGATTTAATCATGGATTCACTTAAGTTTGAACTAAATTCCCTCATCCTCTTGCAAATCTCAAGTTCAGATTATATTGGTGAAAAGGCCTCATTCTTACAGCTTGAGTTTTTTGTTAAAATCTGTAAAATAAACTAGCTTTCAGCATATGACATGCTTAGATCTCACCCCCTCTTTTCTTCCCTTTATCTCTGATTTTTTTGTGAAAATCCGCCCTGTGTGGAAAAAACTTGCCCAGAATTACTGTTTCCCAAGAAACTTCAAAATTGTCCTTATCAATCTGCTCTCTTTATGTCAGTTTGTTGTCTTGATTTGATAAGAATCGCTGCTAATTAAGAAGTTCGCTGCTTTCTTGTAGACAGAAAATTGTATTGATTAGGTATTGAAATGATTTGTTTTGGCCTCTATTATATAGGCGATCTGAACTTGGAGAGGCAATAAGAATCATCTAAATTAATTAATTTCCAGCTCCCCTTTAGGCTGACTATGTTGAAGGGAATTAATGTTTCATTTCTTTGACAAAGTTGCAGCCAACAAATCTCTGACTTATCCTCATGTGGGGTGGAATTCTGCTATGTTTGAGGATTTTGCTCTTGGGCGTAAATTTCACCTGTTTGAGGAGTTTTATTTTTGGGGGATGGTGGAATCCTCCGCCATCCCTCAAGGAATTATTTTGCTCTCAAAACTCCATATCTAAATCGCACCCTTCATAGCCCTTTCATCTCCTCACAACATCAGATTTGCATCATTTCTTTCATCTCATCCAAACATGGAGTTCGTGACATTAGTTTCTTAGCTTTCATAAGGCAAGGCAGATTTCATGGGTGCTCGAGGATTTTGTCTACTAGCTGGCGGAAATCAAAGGTCGGAAATTTCATAGGGAAGATTGCGAAGCATATTCCTGGCTTTCCAAAATGGTGGTCGGAAATCTGAAAATCGCAAAGGATGGCTGTGAGAGATGAGATGATTTGAAAGCATGAATAGGAGTAGGAGGAAGAAATTTGAGATCAAAATGTTCCTCTTGGAGTGGCGGATTCCACCACCCCAAGAGGAATCCAAAATTCGTCTCTCCCATAAAATTTCCACTCCTATAAGAGGCTCGGCCAAAGTGCATTTGGGAGGGCGATTTGATAAGAAATGATCAAACATTTAAAACTATCATTTTATCTTAATCAGGTCGGCCCTAGACCTAAAAGAATTAATTAAAATGTTTTTTCATTGGCTTAGAGAATCCAAGTTGGCCTGCATAGAGAGACGTGCCTTTTCAAATTCAAATCGCCTATATAAGGGAAACAAAATGAATTCATTTCAACACCAAATCAAAAGCATTTCTACCTCTACTATATACAGCGACTTTTCGTTCGCATTCTTGGGCAGCGAATTTCACTCCAATGATGCAGCAAGTTGGATAGAAAGACTGAGATTCTACTTCCAAATGAACAAGCAAGAATGGAAGTTCTGAAAATATATGCTGCAGGTATTTCAAGATTTTCATAAAACAGTGAATTGTTTCCATTGTGGGTGGTGGATCATCATAAGGAGCAGCAGGTCATCAATAAAAAAGAAATGAGTCCACTTGAAGGAACATGAATTTTGCACATAAAGAGCAGATTTCTTTCAAAATCTGAGATCAAAAGGGTGGTGAGAAAAAAAATCTGGGCATGTTTGTTTTCCAGATTTCAACATGCTATCATTTCAAAATTTGCAAGAGGAAAGAGTAGTTTGCTTTAAAACTAGAGAGAATCCATTTTTTCTTGATGTCAATGTGATTTCAATTTATGAAATTTTAAGATTTCCATCATTTCATCGTTTCATAAACTTAATGCATTTTCCTCATTTGTTTGGCAAGGTGAATTTTGGAGAAGGAGAGACTTAGAAGGCGAAAGATGGAGATTATGGCGAGGCCAAGTTCTAGACTTCAAGCAAGGAAGGAACAAGTGGATGCTTCAAAGTCAGGCTCGAGGACTTCAAGTGAGAAGGAGATTCAATGCAAACTATCAAAGTGTAGATTCAAGGCAACGTCAAGGAATTCAAGAAAATGGACAAGGACAAGGAAAAATCATAATTTACAAGTGGAAGAAGAATTATCACAGTGTAGATTCAAGGCAACGTCAAGGAATTCAAGAAAACAGACAAGGACAAGGAAAAATCAGAATTTACAAGTGGAAGAAGAATTATCACCAACTTGAATTTCCTCTGGAAATCCAAGTTCATTTTGAAGGATCCAAGTGCATGAAGACTTCACCACTTCATGAAATTCAAGATTCAAGTACAAATCATGGCAATGAGAAAATTTCCAAGATCAAAGGTGAAAGAAATTTGAGAAGATGAAGCAATTTGGGAATATGCCATCACAATTGAAGGCTTGATAATATTGAGTAACTAGAGATATTTTCTCACCACCAAAGAATTGATCAAGTCTAAGAGATAAGGATGCTATGGTGGCACCCACTTATCTTCTACCAATCAGAAAATTCCAGTCACACATGTTCAAGTACATTCAATCATATTATGCCAAGTGCACAATTTTCTCATTGGCTCTCAAGAGCATTGTAATTTTCTTATTGGCCCACTGGATGGTGCCTTCATGTAATTGGATGTTAGTGTGGCAACCCTAATTAGGGTTTGTAGGGATAAATCTTGGCCATTGATCTTGAATTGATCTTGGCCCTTCATTGTATTTGAGAAACTATAAAAGGCCAAGGCGTTCTCACTTGTAACAGTTAGTTAGCTAGCTAGTAGTAGAGGTAGAGTAGGAGAGGAGATTTGATGAAATTGTTGCCATAATGCTATCAAAGTGATTAATGATTCATTGGTGGTCTTCATGGTGGATTATTTAATGTTGCTTTGAAGTATTGCATGGTGTACGCCTCTCTCTCCGGTTTCCCACAGCTTTCCAAGGGCAGGGGTTAGTAGCCAAGGTTCACAAGTGAATGCAAATCTATTACGCAATAACTACTAAACGAATGATCGAAACATGAGCAATAAAATGTACAAACAACAAAGAGGAAAACAAATGAATGCAAACCCTTCAATGCTTGAAGCTTCTATTGTTTCTCTCTACTCCTTCCGAAACGCTGTTCTTGATGCTCAGTATTGACTGGGCAGCGTCTATGACTTGAGAAGCGTCGAGAATTTGATAATTGCAAAGTGTGTGTGTGATCGCAAGATAGCTTGAATGTTGACAGAGTAATGGATCTTTAAGCTTGAAATCCTGGATCCTTCAAATGGTTATGAAGGGTTTATTATATAGGAATTGGTGATGAAATGAGTGGTTGAGATCAATCCCAGAGATGGGGAGATGAACGGTTGTGATCAAAAGGAA
>MU226740.1:1696317-1708971 GCA_018584345.1 Thuja plicata
TGTAACTTGTTTAAATTTTAGTCTATAAATAAGAAGTGTGTTCATAAGGTCCAACAATAATGTCCCTTGTAAGAGATTATTCCTATCATCCTACATTCATTCTCATACATGTACGTACATATTAAAATAGGAATTACAAATCAGAAACACCTTTATAAAGAAGGTAGAGCACACTTCAAACTACTATTATTTTTGGTAGTTAAACTTTGCTAAAAAGTGGGTAGTAAAATTTTAAATTCAGTACACACTTAGGGAAGAGTAGTATGAATTATATTTAATAAGGAACTATTGTTCTCCAGTGATCTGAATTACGAATCAGATTACAATACCTGGTGGTTTCAATATAGAAACCAGAAGATTAACAACATAATTGCAAGCCAAAAAGTGACCCATTCTATTCGAAATTGGAGTTTATATAAATATGATGGATCCCAAAGAAATGAAATGAGGAGTCCTCATAATGTTTATTACAAATAAAGTATTAAGAACTACCAAAAATATCAAAAATCTATATATAAAAAATAGGCCCACTTGGAGAAGGCATAACTTTCTAGTCTTAGCTCCGAATTGCAAACCGTTTACTCCGTTGGAAATCTCTTCAATAAATCTCGAACCAAAACTAGGAGTTCACACCAAGGTGAGCCCTCCTTGAGGAAGATAGGCCCCAAAATGCCTCGAAGACCTTCAAAAATGCAGTTTACTGAAACATAGAAAATACCGAAAAATTGGATTTCAGTATTTCCCAATTCCATCGTGATCATTCCTCCCCCCTTGAGAGGCAATGGGCCCCATTGCGCTAATCTGCTGCAACAGATGAGGAAATTGTTCTTCAATTAGTTCCTTAGTTAACCACTTGCCTTGACGAGAATGCTGACGAGCTTGAACCACCCGATAAAGAGGAATGTTTTGATTTCGCAAAGTCTTTAAAATGACTTCAATAACCTGGTCACATCGGACTGGAGCAATAGTAGATGGATTTAATTCTGCAGCTTGAATGTGCTCACTAGCTTGGGAAATGTCTAACAAAGGAGGAAAATAGGGTCTCAACAATTCCACATTGAAAACTGGATCCAGTCCCAAAAACGATGGCAAATTAAGTTCAAAAGCATTCTCACCAACTTGTTTCACAATAGTATACGAGCCATAATGAAGAGGACAAAGCTTTCTGTTTGGTCCATGAAGGCACTCTTTTTGAAGTTGTAACCATTCCTTGTCACCAATCTGAAACTGATGAGGAGTTCTATGTTTATCATGCCTTTCCTTATACTTCTGATTACTCTGCTCTGCAATCTCATGAACTTGCTGCTGTAGGTGTCTAATGTTATCAATGATTTTTTCTTCTTTATCTATCTCCTTGTCAGCATTCAATAGACTATCAAATTGTAGAATCGGTAGTGCTACATCCATAGGTGCCAATGGCTGATACCCACGACAAACCTCAAATGGACTATGCCCTGTAGTACTATGGAGTGCACAGTTGTAGCTGTGTTGCACGTAGGGTAAGCTTTCATCCCATGTGCGAGGATGTTTTGAATGGTACATCCGTAAGACATGAATGATCATTCGATTCACCACTTCTGTCTGTCCATCTGTTTGGGGATGGAATGCTGTGGACTTTGTCAACTTTGTTTCCATTTTAGCCCATAGTGCAGACCAAAAATTGTTGATGAACCTGCTATCCCTATCAGAAATAATGCTTTTTGGCAAACCAAAATGAACCCAAACATGCTCAAAAAACAACTTGGCAGTCTCTTCTGCAGAAATCTTCTTTTTACATGCCACCATGATAGCCATTTTAGAAAACCTATCTACCACAACATATACACAATCATGCCCCTGCCTGGTAGTTCGAAGCCCAGACATAAAATCCATTGAAACAGATTACCATGGCTTATCAGGAATAGGTAACGGTAAATATGGACCCAACTTATGATTTGTTGGCTTTGCAATTGCACAGACTGCACAATCTTGTATATATGAAATGATATCCTACTTCATTTTTGGCCAATAGAAATACTTTTGAAGGATAGCAGTAGTCTTACCAATACCAAAATGTCCAGCAACACGACTATAGTGAGCTTCCCATATCATTTTCTTCCGTTCCTCGGTGGGTACACATATATGACAAACACGACAAAGCAATCCACCCTGCAAGTGAAAATCAGAGACAAACTTTCCTTCTACCAAATTACTATAGATGTTAGCAAAATCAGCGTCAATACCGTATAGTTGTTTCCAAGTGGAGGATTGATGACCACATGAATCCAACACCATTGTCAAACCTGCAATTGGAGGCCTACTCAAACAATCTGCCACTTTGTTACTGCTTACTTTTTTATGACGAATGTTGAGGTGAAATTGTTGTAGATAAGCTTACCACCTTTGATGTCTATCATTCTGCAACTTCCCTTGTGTTTGCAAGAATTGAAGAGGTTTATGGTCTATATGTATGACAGTTTCCTTTCCCAGTATATAATGTTTCCATTGTTTGCAAGCCTGAACAATAGCATACAACTCCTTGTCATAGGTGGGGCACCTATGTACTGTAACAATAAAAGTTTCACTATGATAGGCAACATGATGCCCATGTTGCATGAGTACCGCACCAAGAGTGTAATCAAATGCATCTGTTTCTATCTCGAATGATTGTTGCAGATCTGGGAGGACTAGTATTGGTGCTGAACATAATCTTTTCTTTAATTCCTCAAATGCTCGCTGCTTTGCCTCTGTCCACTGAAATTTTGCTTGGGCTCCACCCCTTAGTGATTGATTAAGAGGACATGATATATGTGAGAAACCAAACACAAATCTGCGATAGAAGTTGGCTAAGCCCAAGAAGTTGCGAAGCTCTGTGAAAGTTTTAGGAGATGGTCAATCTTTGATTATTTGATTCTTTGCTGGGTCAACATGAACACCCTTAGTATCAATGATATACCCTAAGTATTGAATACTCTGCATACCAAAAGAACACTTCTCAATGTTGGCATAAAGTTTGTGTTGTTGTAGAGTTGAAAGCACTTGTTCAACATGCTGCAAATGCTCAGACCAAGTCTTGCTAAAGATGAGTAAGTCATCCAAATAAACAACCACAAAAGAATCAATGAATGGTCTAAGCACATCATTCATCAACCTCATAAATGTGGCTGGGGCATTTGTTAGGCCAAAAGGCATAACCAACCATTCAAACAAACCTTCCTTAGATTTAAATGCAGTCTTCCACACATCTGCTGGATCAATTGGTACTTGGTGATATCCAGACTTCAAGTCAATTTTTGTTAAGAACTTAGCCCCCCTAAGTTGGTCCAACAAATCATCAATTCGAGGGATTAGATATCTATTTTTTACAGAGATTTTGTTCAATGCCCTATAATCAATAAAAAGTCTCCATGTCCCATCTTTCTTTTAGCAAGGACAATTGGAATTCCACAAGGTGAAGCACTTGGACGGATGTGTCCTTTCTGAATCAACTCTTGAATTTGTCTGTTGATTTCATCATTTTCCAAAACCGACCTCCTATATATTGGCTCATGTGGTAGTGGTGTGCCTAGGATTAAATCAATAGAGTGCTTGACTTGACAGTGTGTTGGAACTCCCACTGGTGGTTTAAACACACCGATATTCTTTCAAAATTTTATCCATATGATTTTGTTGATTTGGTGTTGTGGTTACCGTAGCATGTGTATTAAGGACAACTGACTTTGTTTGTTCAGGGTGAATCATGAGCAGAACAAAAGCTCCAGTTTGAGCAATCAAGCGTTTACATTGTTTAGCACTAATTAAAGAAGCAGTTTGTGTTGGACAAACCTCTGGTATTCGATACCTCTTCCCACCAAGCTTGATACACTACATGGCCTGGATTCATACACTCCATGCCTTTGATACATGTATGGCTTCCCCAGCAAGACATCACATACATCCAGCGGTGCTTTATCACATATCACTTCATCCTTGAAAGGTTTGATTGAATATGACAGACGACATTGTTGATTTATTTGAATATCTTGTCCCTCATTTACCCATCCCATAGAGTATGGTTGTGGGTGTCTTGTCACTTTCAAATTTAATCTTTTGACTATCTCCCTAGAGATCGAATTCTTTTGGCTCCCACTGTCAACAATAAAATTTAAAGGCTTTCCATCAACCCACATTTGTGAATGAAAAAGTCTCTCTTCATCTTCACGAGGCAATACTTTAGCAGTTGCAACTATGGCATATGGGTTTGCTTCTATGACAGAATCATTCTCCTTTTTCTCAGAAGTGTCTATTGGTGATGATTCAGGTTCAACTTCCTCTCTTCGTATTTCTATCATCAGATTTTTAATACTTCGACAATCCTTTGTATTATAGGTTGGGGACTTATGCATCTCATACCACATGCCTATATCTGTTTGTGTCTTTTTAGCATCCCACCATGTGTTCTTAGGTGAATTTGAGTGAGGTTCCTTGGTCACCTGTTTTCCTGCAAATTTATTGCCACCTTCAAACCTTGGCTTATTGTTTGCAAAGTAGTCCCTCTTCCCTTTCTGCTTGAATTTCTCTTCAATTTTTGTAGCATATTTATAGGCAGTTGCCAATGTCTCAATATTCAAAAAATCCATCTCTGTTTGAATATACTTGTGAAGTCCATTACGATATTTCAGAATTCGATGCTTCTCTGAATCCTCAATACCAAGTTTTGCTGAAAGTGAATGGAATGTATTGGTGTAATCTTGCATAGACTGATCCCTCTTATGTCAAAGCAACTGCCATTCTATGTATTTCTGTTCATATACATTCTTAGGAAAGTATGCTTCTTTTATGTATTCCATAAATTCTCCTCATGTGGGCTTCTTATCAAAAGATATTCCCAAGCCGTCTTCATCAGATAATTCTCGTTCTTTATTTGCTAATTTGGCTTCCCATGCTAATTTCACATGGGTTTCAACTTTGAGGAGAGAAAGTGTTATTTTTCTTGGATCTGAGAAATTATTTACAGAAAATTATCTATCCAATTTTGATAACCAGTTATCAACAGCTTCAACATCGACTTTTCCTTCAAAATTTGGACTGTCAAAATTTACCTGCACTTTGAAAGGGGTATTTCCATGGAACGACGTTCTTGATCCAGAGAGTTGTTGATTCTGTAGAAGGCATGAAAATTGACTCATCATCTCCTCTCGTTGCTTATTTAAAGCCTCTTCAACCAACTGCTTCATAGCAACGTCTGACATCTTCAATCGTGTGCGTCTCAAAGGTGGATATTTTGACAAATCTTGTGTATCCAATCCTAATCTTTGGCAGGAGGACCTTGTGTAAATTGGTATAAAGGAGCGTTCCCGCTCTGATACCACTGATTTGAATTATGAATCGAATTACAATACGTGGTGTGATACCTGCGGTATTGTCAAGTTCAATATAAAAACTAGAAGATTAACAACATAATTGCAAGCCAAAAAGTGACCCATTCTATTCGAAATTGGAGTTTATACAAATCTGATGGATCCCAAGGGTCACTGGAACCCTTTGGAAACGAAATGAAGAGTCCTCATAATGTTTATTACAAATAAACTATTAAGAACTACCAAAAATATAAAAAAAACTATATATAAAAATAGGCCCACTTGGAGAAGGCATAACTTTCTAGTCCTAGCTCCGAATTGCGAACCGTTTACTCCGTTGGAAAGCTCTTCAATAAATCTTAAACCAAAACTAGGAGGTCACACTAAGGTGAAAGATAGGCCCCAAAATGCCCCAAAGACCTTCAAAAATGCAGTTGACTGAAACATAGAAAATACTGAAAAATTGGATTTCTGTATTTCCCAATTCCATGTTGATCATCTAGTTTTCCCTCATTGTGTCTCTCAACCTTGGTTGTAATGCTATAGAAGTTGACTCTTGTATCTATCTCAGTTTGTCATTGTGGTCTGTTGATGGTAATCAGCTAATTTCAACACATATTCCTTCGATTGCAAAGATGTCCTGGCTCCCATGTTTTCTTATATTTAAAACACAAATTTTTCTCTTGGTTGCAAATGTTCCTGTATTTCGATTTCTTCTTGCAATCATACATTGCCCTTTCCTTCAAAGTTCTTCTCGGTTGTAATTAGAAATGAATTATTTCTTGTGCTTATCCTTCCTGTAGAAGTTCTTACCTCTTGATGACACCTTATTGGAGGTATCTCTTTCCTTTGTTTTGGCAGAATCCAGCCGAGTTACTTTTTGGATTGCTTACTGGAGTGTGGTAGTGTCTAAGGCACTCACTAGCCCACGATTGGTATCTGATAGTCCCTCTACAAATAGGTAGGTGAGCCTTTCCTCTGATATTGTCATGCCACTACAAATAAAACCCATGTCCTCAAATTAAAAAAGAATAATAATATTGTTTTTCCTTAAAAGGGCTGATGTCATTTCCTTGACATGTAAGATATCTAAGCAAACAATAATTATCACATAATCAATTTTTCTGAGGTAAACATCGATTGGTTGCAATGTTAATCTGCAATAATCAATCAGTAGGAAATATGTCTTCATTGTTACGTTGTTAGTATCAAAAGCTCTATCGATGATTATTTGTCATTTCTGGGGGATGTAAAGATTCTATTTGTGTTTCTAAAGCCAGAAGGAGATTCAAGTGGAGAAAAGGAGAACAATGTAATTCTTAATACCAACTGTGCCTAGTATTTATCAAACGTGTTTATCATGATATTGGGTCTGGCATCTTCTATACAGAGTTTGGCGTCTGGTTTTGTCATTTTCTTCATTGTGTTTGGGCTTGGTTCCTTCTATATCAGGATCCATAAATTATAATGGGAGTATTTGGGTTTGAAGCCAGATTCACTTGTAGCGCACAAGCTTATCCCGATATCAGTATTCATTTTAAGGGTTTTAATGGCCATTTACTTAAGATGGTAATTGCTGGCATCTAAGGGTTGTTATCGCTGAAGTAAATTAACTAAGGAATTAAGTTATAAGAAGAGGTGTCTCTCTTCAGAAAGGACATGAGCACTGTAAAGTGTGTGTCCCTTCATCACGCCCAAAGAATATATATGTTGGCGGTCATGTAGTGGTGGAGGTATGGGAAGAGGAGAAGAAAAACATGGAAAAGGATCAGAAAGGAATACATATCATCAGTGCTCATAAAAAGGAAATAGATCATATTTAATTGCTCCCAAGCATTGTGTAACAGCAAGTTGGTATGGTGTAATTTATATAGGAATCACTATTGATCTATATAATATTATATCTGAATACTATTACGAATAAGGGGACCAATAGATGGTCTAGTATACATATATATAGTAGCATTAGTATCAATTTATAATAACAAAGTCGGATATATATATATATATATATATAAAGTTAGTACACTCTAGCCTATTCCTTAAATCACTTGCTATTGCCCCTTAAGAGGATAGGTTGGTTTTGTTAGGGAGAGGCAGATTAAATTTTCAGAAGGTAGGTAAATCCCAAGACTGGATATGGACGAGCTCCTAAAGCCTTGAGGGGCCCACTTGTAGATTGGTTTCCAAGTGCCCTATGACAAGTAAATCCCCATCCTCCTTAGGGTTGATGATTAGGAGAGAAGTAAGGAATTGGGGCTTAAGTATGTTAACTGTCAAATGTGTTATGAATTGTTAATTGTTTCTTAATTTAATCCAATTTAAATGCATAGGGATGTATGTTAATCATTGGGAATTGGCAGTTTCCTAGTAGGAAACATTACAGAGACTAAGTAAATTGCCATTTCCAAACACAATCAAAACCCTAGTTGGGTATTTTAGGGTAAATCAAGTTAAGTCCTAGTTGGGGACATTACAGCCGACCCTAGTTAAGGGCAGACTCAAAAATAGAAATAGAATTTAATTAAAAAGAACAATTAAGACTTATTAAGAAAGTTCGACTAAAACTAATAGAGGGCCGACTAGACTATGAGCAATGTCTTTTAAGCAAGCTGACTCAGTTTATTTAAGAGGCCGTGCTCAAAGGGTTATGAAGAGGTGTAACCTACCTGCTAGGGAATATATAGATAGGAGGACAAATCACGAGTGAGGAGGGGCTGGTGTGAAAAATATGTCAGTTCTGTTTTGCAGAAAGGGAATAAGGAACAAGATCAGCAATTCAGAAATATGGATAGATTTCAGAAATAAGGCAGCAACCAATCATGGTGGTATGAACCCAGTCATGCCTTGTGCAATTTAATCACTACATCCATCATTGATTTAGAAAATTGTCTTAATTAAGACTTTACAATTTTCTAACATCTTAATTACCAAAAAGACACGTTATCATCAATCATCTAACAATAGAGAAAACAGATCTCAATTACATCAACAGGAATCATAAATTCACAAGAAGCAGATCTGATTCTCCAGCATTGAATAACTACAGAACTCCAATCCACAGCAGACTGATCTGTATAATAATATTACTGTGGAAGGAAGCAGTCTGCAATTAGGGAGAACAACTTGGGGCAAAATATAGAGCGGTCCAGAAAGGAGACATTACAGATATTTTGGGAACCATGATGGCTAGTCTTTGGAACTCCACCACATAATCTTCAAGGCTCCCTTTTTGCCTTATCCCTGTTAATTCTTTGAAGTATCTTTGGGCGTGTTTTTGGCCAAATCTCTCAATGAGTCTCTTTTTGAAGGCATTATAGGTTTTTATGCTTTGATGATCTTGGGTGATTAAGCCATGGTGCCACCAATCGTGAGCAATCCCATCTAGGTGCAATATGGCGAATGTAATGGCATCTTCCTCCAACATGGGGCTAAGGGTCAAGTAGATGTCTAGTTTTTGGATCCATGCATTGACTGTGATTTTTCTCGACCCATTGTAATTAGGGATAGTCAATCTTCCCACTTTGTATTGTGAATCTTTATTAGTTTGAGCCCTCTCTTTCTTGTGATTCTTTCTTGCCCTGACCTCACAATACACTGTAAATGAGATGTTTTTCTTGACTTCAAGGTCAAGCCTTGCATACGCTTCAGCAAGTTCATTCATGTTGGGATTGGGTGTATTAATTTCCCCATTTCATCTTGTCAGCCATTCCTTGGTTAAGTGAAGCCTTAAAGTTCTTTGGGTTGATACCATGGTGGTTCCATTGTTACTTTCGGATTGGCTAGGGTTGATATCTCTTTCATTCCTTTGGTTGGGTCAAAGATAATTTATGGCGGTGGTTATGTTTTGTGGGGCTTGGGCTTTTTGTTCAATAAAGGCCCTAAATTCTTTTTTCATTGTTCACTTCTCATGTTGTCTTGATTTGCAATCTTTTTCTTTTCCCTCTTGGGATTCCATAAGGCCCTTTGACTAAGTTGCATCAACTATTGCTCGTCCCTCATGCTGGCAAGCACGCTACTCTAATATCATTTGTAATGTCCCTTCTTGCAGATGACCTAGTTTTTGCCCAAGTTATACATATAGTATTCAAATGCTTTGGGAGATAGATTGCTATAGAATGACTTGTTTGGGGATTGATGCTTTCTTGGACGCTAGCCTTTGATATTTATATCTTCCCCTTCTTGTGGAGATGTGTCTTTTTCCAAATTGTGCCTTTTCCCCAACCAACTTGCTTCTTCATTGAATGAGTTGCATCTTTTCTTTGACTGCTCCTTTTCACCTAATTTGCATCCTTTCTTAGCCGTGCCTTTCACTAATTCACATCTCTCTACTTTGCTGATTATTCTTAACAATTAGATCGATCATCCATATTATTTTGTCGCCTTATTGGTGGATTGTATTTGTCGTGCATCTGATATCAATTTATTGTTTAATACTCGTCCTCAAAATCGTGAGATCTTATAAATAAGATGATTTTTTGATGGATTTAGGGTTATGTTCCAAGGGGTTTGGGGACGTTTCCTTGGGCGGACGGGGAAACACGTTTTGGGGACAAGGGTACTTGGGGCCTAAGTTTGGGAATATAGTGGTCGAGTGGGAGGGGGGGGGGGGGTCAATGGTGTTGACATAATGATNAGTGGGAGGGGGGGGGGGGTTCAATGGTGTTGACATAATGATAATACATATAGTAATACTATTAGTGCTTGAAAACTTAATATTAGTTTTAAAAAGATAAAGATGTATAACATAATAACTAGAGTCTAGTAGTAGCATTCAAATACCAAATGTCAAAATTGAAAATATGAATATCAAATATAAACATTGCAATGACAATTTTCAAAATTTTAAATTTTTCATTTAACAATCATATCACTCACGATCCAATGTTCATCAAAATTACAATCAATTGATCAATTTATCAAGATTCAACAATGTTCAAACTTCAAACTTAAAAAAAAAAATGAAATAGTAAATACTAGAAGTCGAGTCTAATAACTCTAATCATCCCCAAGCTCTTCGCCTAACTCCTCAATCTCCTCATCACTCGAACTGTTGGAAACCAAAAGCTCATCTGTACCAATACCAACCAGCCCTATCTGTATAGCATCATCATCAATTTGTGTTGGCTCTTTTGGCTCTACGTCCCATTTGGCTGCGGGACTCTCCTTGTTCGTAAGATGTGTTGCGGTCAATGAGATGCAACGCACTATGTACTGCCACAAGCTTCTTTGCTCTCCTAGAAGTAAGCCTATTCCTCTTTTAATATTTTATAATCTTTAAAAACAACTTAGGGTTATATTGCTATAGTTTATTAATTATTTAAGTTATTTTTTATTTTTAAATTTTTTTTTTGACCTTTCAGAGGGAAATGCCTGGAAGTTTCTTTGATGTTGAGGGACGTTTCTTTGATGTCGAGCGCCTTTTGGGCGTCTTAGAGACTTCCTGGCATCCCCTCTTAAGGAAAGCTCTCTTCTTGGCTTGAAATCGAGGGAAGCGTCCTTGAGTTGGCGGAGGTGCAGGTGCGGCGGAGAGACATTTTGGAGGCGTCCCCCGTCCTTGAAACATCCCCGTCTCGGAAATTCCATGATTGGGGGGGAGCTGTCAACGTGGAACACTGATTTAGGTATTCATCATATCCGGGACATGACATTTTCTATCAAAATTGGGAACAAAGCAATGCCATTTGCAATCTAAATATTAAGCAATAAATAGCTGTTAGAAAGCACAACCCCATGCAGTTTGGGGCCAATTGGATAATAGCTCAAGGCTAAAAATAGAGCTTCAGAGTCTATAACAAGCAAGGCAGGAGCCAAAGGGCAACCTTGCCTAATTGGTCTACCTAAAAGCAAGGGATCAGAAAGAGAACTATAACTTCTACCCAAGCATTGGCATATTTAAACAAAGGTTTAACCATTTTGCAAAATCCTTCAAAGAAACCAATTGTTTCTAGAATATTAGTCACAAAAGACCATTCAACTCTTATCACATGCCTTTTCAAAATCAAGCAGTAGAATACCAACATCTTGATAGTCCCTTTTGGCCCACTCCAATGATTCCCAGCTGGTGTTTAGATTTTCTAGTGTTTAGATACTTGTGAGTACCCCTGAACCCCTTTCAAAGGTAGAGGTGGGCCATGACAATGAATAAGATGTTTTAAATGCTCGGTCTAAGTACAATGGCATCCTAATCAAGACCCTGTATCTAGGGTTGAAAATAAGTTAAGAGTATGTCAAGGATAATGATTACCTAGACTCTATGAAAACCTCGGTAAATTTGGCCCACAAGAAGAATGCACAAGAAATTGTGTTGGATGGACTGAAAGAAAAATTTGAAGAAAGAAGGAAAGGAAATAGAGATAGACACTCAGACATTCCCAAGGCTACAAATACTATATATTCTGAAGGGATTCCATTTGATTCTGATCTGGAGGTGGAAAAAAGAGTTATGATTTGTTTCAACCCTCTATTTCAAGAATCGGGTATTGATCAAAGTAAAAAATAATAGGTTGTTCATAAGGATGGGGATTATTAAAAAAGGAAGAATGTTCCCAATAACCTGGGAAGAAGGGTAAAGGGGAGAATATCCTTGACTACTTTGAGAGGTTATGTAAAAATCAGAAAGGCCCTCAAATCCCTTCCCATTGGTAATTTTAAACTGCATAAGCTGTAAAATTAGAGGATTGGAATCCCTAAAATAAATATGTTTCAGAAGCAATTTGTAATAGCTCCAAAAATCTAGACTGCATGCTGATTCGGGAGATTAAAGTTGTATGCTTTCATCAAGATAACACATTGAGATTTGTATGGAAGAATTCCAATCTTCCACACCAATCACTCTAAAAGAAAAGGTGGAATTGCCATCTTTGTTAGCCAGGAATGGGAAGCCTTTATTTCGGATTTTGGTTGCTCACCTTGTAACAGATGTTTGTGGGTCTTGTTTGATAGATACAACATAAAATTTGGTGTCTGCTCTATTTATGCTTCTAATGACTATAAGAAAATTAACAACTTTATTGGTCCGGGCTAAAAAGAACGTTAAAATTATACAATCCTCTTAAAGGAAAGAAAAAAGATAGCAAGAGTATCCGGTACATATGGTGTAGTAACCAAAGTGATAGTAAGATAGCAAGAGTATCCGGTACATATGGTACATATGCTGCTTTGACAGTAGGGATAACTCAAACTGTGTCCAGGTGGAAACTAGAGCATTATCTGATCACTATCCCACAGAGGCAAGAACAATAATTAAATCTAGTGGATATAACTATGTGCGCACGAAAGAAAGCTTGTATAAGCTTAATACCTAAGTTGCCGGATTCGCGCAGATAGCCCCGGG
>MU226740.1:1784818-1808538 GCA_018584345.1 Thuja plicata
CTATTGAAGGAATCTCTCTCTCTCTCTCTCTCTCTCTCTCTCTCTCTCTCTCTCTCTCTCTCTCTCTCTCAGTATTTGGTAAATCTCTTCCATTGCATACTCTTTTGGATTCTTTCCTTATCTTTTTCATTTTACTTTATATTTCTAACAGTATGCAACATTTGGTGGAGACCGAGTAGAGCTTTAGATAGTATTTAGTACTAGAAATCATAAAAGATGAATCAAAATGATCACAAGCCATGAAAATGCATTGTGATATTACTAGAGTTGTATTTGGAGAATATTTCTAAATTGTAATAAATTATTGGTAGATCAAAAACTTATAAAATAAAATTAAACATCACAAAGATTGTCATTATTAGAGAATATTGGCTATAATATAAATAAATACCAAAATGAAGATGAGCTACAAAACATATAGCTTATGAAAGTTCAATTCAAAGTTAACTTATTTAATAGTAAGGCAATATAATATGACATTTTTTTTAGGATTTTCCAACTCCAATATAAAACGACAGTGTGATAGTATTCACCATAAAAAGGCATAAAAAAGATTGTACTTTGTTTTGTAGAAGCTTTTTTTGGGTAAGGGAGAAGAGGCATATCAACAACATAAAGAAATTGTGCTAATATTTTTGGGACAACCCAATGTACTAATGAGTGATGTCAAGTGCCATGATATGACCTTAACAACTCTTGAGAAAGGAATTCCTATTTGAGACATAATTGAGAGTCACATTTGTATTGTTTTAATTAAATTTAGGTACCCTCTATATTTGACAAGGGATACAAGACATTCCTAGTCATAATTATCATTCAAATAAAGGTTGGGATAGACTTGTAACATATAATTTTATTTTTATTTCATCAACCTCCAATGTGTAATGTAACATGTCATGAGGGGTTTTAGATAATACTGTAGCATGGACCTATAGGTGACTAGAATCTCAACAAAGTCAATGATGGATGACATAATATAAATCTTAAGGTTTCTTAGTGCTACTAGAAATGTATATGCAACATTTGGTGGATATTTAGTAGATCTTTGGAGAGTATTTAGCAATACAAGAAATCATAAGAGATGAATAAACATTATCACAAGCCATTAAAATGCTTTGTCATATCACTCGAGTTGTATTTGGAAAATATTTCTAGGCTATGCTAAATTATTGGTCGACTAAAAACTTGTAAAATAAAAATATTCATCACAAAGATAATATTTATTAGAGAAATAAATACCAAAATGAAGATGAACTACAAAACAAATAGCTCATGAAATTTCAATTCAAAATGAACTTATTTTAATATTAAGGCAATGTAACACAACTTTTTTTGCAGTTTTGCCAACTCTAGTGTAAAATTGTATTGTCACATAATTGCATTCACTATAAAAATAGGTTAAAAACTTCCACTTTATTTTTTAGAAGCTTTTTTGGGTAAGGGAGAAGTGGCATAACAACAAAATAAAGGAATTGTGCTAATTTTTTTTGGAACAACCCAACATACTGGTGAATGGTTTCAAGTGCTAGGATATGACCTTGACAACTCTTAAGAAAGGAATTCCTAGTTGAGACACGATTGAAAATTACATTTGTATTGTCTGGATTAAATTTAGGTACCCTCTATGTTGAGAAGGGATACAAAGCATTCGTAGTCATAATTATAATCTCGATAGAGGTTAGGATGCATTTGCAACATACAATTTTATATTTTTCCCATCAACCTCCCATGTATAGTGTAACATGTCATTAGGAGTTTTATATGATATGGGGAAAAGTTTCAAATTTTAATTGAAGTGTTGTCCAATTATTTGCATTGTTGGTAATTTCACATTCCATATTCATGTATAAGGCATAGTTATCCAAGGCATTTGTCTCAACATTAATCTCTCTCTAAATGTATCTAATAGAGAAGTCCTCCAATGAATCTAGGCGAGGCTAGATAATTCAGAGGATAATTTTTTATTTTCCACTTGATCATGCTATATCTAATGGCACTAACAATCATCATTAGATCTTCTTCAATCACCACTTTATGAATACCATATAGTTCACAAATTTGTCAAACGACAATCAAAGCTTGGGTTTTCACTTCATTATATGTGTCATATTTAAATGTTTTAGAATTAGCAACAATCAAATTACCATGTTGATCATAGATTAAATATTTCATGTCTAATGTAGAATTTCCTTTTGAAGTACCATTAAAATCAAGTTCTCCTCACATGTCAGGGATGGATCATTTGATATTTAATCTCAAATTAGGAGAATTAACTCTTACATCCCCAAATGGGGGGAACTTTAAGCCCTTGCCATATTCTTATCTTCTCATTGCCCTATTGAAAAGATTTCCATTTTTTATGGCTAAATGAAGACTTTGTTTACCATTCAAAGAGTATTTCTTTATAATATAATGAAAAATGCTCTCTCTCTCTCTCTCTCTCTCTCTCTCTCTCTCTCTCTCTCTCTCTCTCTCTCTCTCTCTCTNAAACTCTCTCTCTCTCTCTCTCTCTCTCTCTCTCTCTCTCTCTCTCTCTCTCTCTCTCTCTCTCTCTCTCTCTCTCTCTCTCTCCATTCCTCTATATTTATTCCTCTCTACCTCTCCCTTTCTCTTGATTTTATCTCTCCCTCTACCTCTTTCTATCTCTCTATCTATTTGTCTCCCTCATCCTCTCTTGATCAATCTTTATCTCTAAGCATATCTTTGTCTCTCCCCGCTCTATCAATCTGTCTCCCTCTTCCTCTCCCTCTTGTACTAGAAACCTATATCTATATATATTTGCCTCTCTATGTCTATATCTCCATATTTATTCTTCCATCTCTCTCTACTCTATACCTCTTTGTCTACTCTACATCTCTCCCTCTCACTACCCTTATATCGAGTTGTCTACCAAGTGACCTCATGTATAACACAAATGTATACGGAAAATTAGGCCAAAAGTTTCCCTACTTGACCTTCCATGATTCGACGCACCCATTGCACACCAAGTCACAATTGCTAGTTAAGAGTCATCTTATTGGAGAAGTGGGTTTGTAAAAATAATTTTGAATACATCATGATGCTTTGAAATGATGAAGCAAGAACCAAATCGTCTCGAACTTCATCTATACTCAAAGAAAATAAACGATTCCACTATTCTTAACATATGAAAATTTACTGGCAAAAGTATCAGGATCTTCTTACTCTCAAGAAACAACATTAATATCTTAAAAAGTAAACTCAAGCAATCAAGTGGGTTTATAATGAACCTATCAACCAATGATATCAACAAATAACCAAATTTTGTAAAATTGTGATGATAATTAATTATTAAAACCTTCAAAGATTTGATTCCAAGATTGGCCAAGAACTTCACGGTTTTGTTTGCTTGCTTTATGTAGTAGCAAGCAATGGAAGAGTCCAAATTCTCTAAAATAGACCAAGATAATCTAACTATATTTACAATTTCTAATTTGGGTAGACCTATAATGACTAACATTAAATATAACCATAAATTACCCTTCAAAGAAGAGGTTTTTTATAATGGCTTGAGTCAAAATAATGATGCAAATCCAATTCTTAACCTTCCAAAATTTCTTGTTATTTGAATAACAACATTATCATCCTTAACATTCACTTATATCTTAGATAATACTTGCAGGTCATTGTGCAACGAGATTTTCAAGCCTTCCTTTGTAGAATTTGAACATGAATTTCCAAGGAATGAAAAAAAGGAAGAACGTCGGGCAACCTTTGGAGAGTTAACTCCTGATGTGTTGTCATTATTTCATCCATGGTCTTTGATTCATTTATACTTCTCCTCATCTTCATCATAGATATAATCCTATATTTGAGCATACAATGGATAATTTTGCTAGCTATAATTGAGCAATACAATTGCCACTAGGAAAACAAATTTGAATACAACGAATCATATTATTGACATAAGCTTATGCTAATACTTCCTAGAGAATTCTTGGCCCGCCTTACCAAGCATACTTTCAACCTTTGCAAGTCTCCTATTTTTGCATAAGGCGGGGACTCCAACATAACATAGCTCTTGTTTCAATTGCAAAAAAAAAGAGATTCTAAAATGATATCAATTAGGGGAATTGTACCAATAGTCATTATAGCTAATTTTGTGAACTCATAGATTTGAATAGTACATCGAATTTTGACGATTTCTTTTTGTTGTTTTTGTATGTGTGGCTTAACTATGCATAACTATTGTTCTAGCTTTTGGGTAGTAACGATGCATGTTGTGGAATTTGTTATGTGTGCAAGGGTCAAAAAATGGTCATTTCAAAGGTGTCGCCTAATACCTACTTAAAGATGCCCCAATAATCGTACACTACAATCACCTCAAAAATTGCAATACCTATGCATAAATGGTCCAGTACAAATGTCCATGTAGTTATGCGCTAAAGATCCAAAGAAAATAGCACAACTTTTCTAATAATTGTTCAAATAGAGTACAAATGAAGGTAACCGTTAAAAAATTCTAAGTATTAAAATACAAATGAGTGACTATCAATACAACAAGTAACATTTAAGAGTTGAGCGAACCAGAGATAAGAGCTCTTCCTCTAAATGTTTTAAACTTTTAGAAGTTATATTTTTTATCCAGAAATAAGAATAACCTTAATCAAATACAAGAAATAAGAGCTCTTCCTCTAAATGTTTTTTAACTTTTGAAAGTTATATTTTTTTTGTCAAGAAATAACGATAACCTTAATCAAAAAATTAAATTATTGAAACCAACTCCAATACTCTCAACAAATTTTTCTTGCTAAAAATAAAATTGGAAATAGAGCGGCCTATCTTTTGCGGGAGGTTTGAGTGCCACAAAACCCTTGCATAAATGGCAAACCTTTTACAGATCGATGCATACGTTTAATTGAAAAATTTCCAAGTCTTGGGTTCGAATTGTGAACTCATCCTTCTGCAGCAATGGCGTTTAGAATAACACCAATGTCGATAATGACTTCCTCACGCCATTGCCTGGCCTTTCATCATTGTGCTACTTTCATCAAACCCCGACACTTCAGCCCTGAAATTCCTAAAACATTGACTCCATTTTCGTTGTTTTACCCAAATCGTAATCCTAGCTTGTGCACAAAAGCCTCTACCCAAATAACCCCGCTCGTCGATACTTACGCAGTGCAAAGGCAGAGTCAAAACGTGGTGGAGCTTCTGGAAGAACGCGGGCTCATCGAAACAATGACCCACCAAGATCTCAGGTCAGCTTGCTCAAACCCTAATTCTAAGCCTTTAAAAGTTTACTGTGGTTTTGATCCAACTGCTGAAAGCTTACATTTGGGAAACTTGCTTGGCATAATTGTCTTGACGTGGTTCCAAAAGTGCGGCCATGTGCCTGTGGCATTAGTCGGGGGCGCTACCGCTAGGGTTGGGGACCCCTCTGGTAAAAGCTTTGAAAGGCCTGTATTGGACGAAGAAACTATCAGGAGAAATTCCGATGGAATTAGAGCAATTCTTGAAAGAATTCTAGGGCAGGAAAATCAAAATCAAAATCTATGGTCGGGCAACCGGAGTGCTTTGGTTTTGAACAATTACGATTGGTGGAAGGAGTTCAAGGTGCTAGATTTTCTTAGAGATGTAGGAAAGTATGCGAGAGTGGGTACCATGATGGCCAAGGAGAGTGTGAAGAAGAGGTTGAATTCGGAGGAAGGGATGAGCTTTACGGAGTTTTCGTATCAGTTGTTGCAGGGATATGATTTTCTTCACTTGTTTAAGAATGAGGGAGTTTCGGTTCAGACTGGAGGAAGTGATCAGTGGGGAAATATTACTGCAGGTCAGGGAAATTAATTAGATATTGTGCATTTTTAATACGGCAAATATTTTTTTCAATATGTTGTTTTCTCCTATGTTTGACAATCTGTAGGCCTTTAGTTTTTTTACATATTTTCAAAATTGAGGCGAATCATCATTTTCAAATAATCGACACTAGTGGGATCATCTGGCCAGTTGGTGATACGAGCCATTCAAAATTTCTCCTAATGCAGGTACTGATTTGATCAGAAAGGTTCTTCAGCAAGAGGGGGCTTATGGGTTGACGTTTCCTCTTCTTCTAAAGAACGATGGGACAAAGTTTGGGAAGTCAGAAGAGGGAGCCATCTGGCTTTCTCCTTCTATGTTGTCTCCTTATAAGTTCTACCAGCATTTTATTGGGACTGCGGATGCTGATGTCATTGTTTTCTTGAAAAAGCTCACCTTTTTAACCATGGAGGAGATTTTAAATTTGGAAGAGAGTATGAGGAAACCTGGGTATGTTCCCAATACACTTCAACGGAGGCTTGCCGAGGAAGTGACTCGTTTTGTCCATGGGGAAGAGGGATTGCAAGAGGCGCGGAAGGCAACAGAGGCTTTGGCTCCTGGTTCGAAGACACGATTGGATTGGAGAACAATTGAAGCCATTTCCAATGATGTTCCCTCATTGTCGCTATCATATAATGAGGTGTTAAACTCATCTCTGGTGGACTTGTCTGTGAAAGGAGGGTTGCTTGAAACCAAAGCAGCTGTGCGACGTCTCATAAGACAAGGAGGCTTCTACCTTAATAATGAAAGAGTGGAAAGTGAGGGAAAGATTATTGAACAAGCTGACATTGTTGATGATAAAATGTTGCTTCTTTCTGCTGGTAAGAAGAACAAAATGGTTGTAAAAGTAGCCTAAATCGACATACATAGTTTGGAAATCTCAATTGTTTGAATGGATGCATATTCACACTTTTCTAATCAACCAAGGGCTAATGCTCTTTGACATCCTGTGATCAAACAAGCATGTGACATCTCCGAATTCAGTTGGCATCTTCCAGGTTTCTGTCGTTGTTTAGGAGTCTTTTAGTCCAATATAAAATCATTAGTATATTATTATTTATATTTTGCTGGTTGTGGTTGTCATCCTTAATTGATCTTGAATCTAATCCATGTCAGCCAATGTAATTACTTATTCCCTCCCCCTTGATCCTTGTAGTGCAATCAAATTCGTTCTTATTGACTTAGCTTTAGTTTCCCCTACCAAGAGGAGTTTTTTCAAAATTTATTGTGGATGTCTGTTCCAACATTGTCTTTTTTGGCACTCCACATCAGTGTATTGATGTAGTATTCCATCCATTTTGAACCCGTGTGTTTCAAGTTTTGAACCTAAAATTATGCTTTCAAAGCTCAATTGATTTATCTCTAGTGGGTTGGATGTGGTGTTCTGATCAATTTCAATGCTTCATTTTAACCCTGGGGGATTTGTACTTGAAACTCTCTTTCAGAAGCTCACTGTCATTATCTCTAGAATTGAACATGTTGTAATATCTCTTGGGGATTTGAACACAAAATTCTCCTTTGGAAGCTCTATTGCATTATATCAGGTGAGTTGAATGTAATATTTTACCTAGGTTGTACGCTTAGTCATGTCTTTTGGGCATGTGAACCCAGGACGGACTGCTCTGCAAACTGTGTTGCTCCATCGAGGTTTTTCCATTTAACGCAATAACCATCGACGTCCATGATTATGTCTTTTCAAAGATGAATAAGCAGTTTAACTTTGTTTAATTGGGGGATTTGTGTCTTGGTTAGCTCGAATTATCAATGTTGTATGGTTCTTAGGTTATTGTTAACCTATGCTTAATTATAGTAGGTTTTTAAAATTTCACATCTCAAATGGTTGATTTACAATTTAATATCCATTGTTATGCATTCATGAATATGTTTTCTTCCACATGTTTGGGGAGATGGTTAATTTTGAAACTATCATAATCCCATCAATATTAGTCGGTTTGATCTGTTTGTTATTTCTCGTTTGATCTGTTTGTTATTTCTCATTTTAGTTGTGTGAATGATTCTATATTTTGTAGATATTTGGGTAGTTTATTATTTTACTAATGTTACTGGCCCACGCTCCATTTAAGATGTTTACATTTTTCATTCATTTATGCAAATGGGTTTTAATATGTTCTAAATCATATTTCATTTAATGCAATTTGGTTGCTTTCACTTAATATTTTTTCAGTCCTGTTTCACAGCAAAAAAACTTTTAAGCAGTTGTTCCAAACTTACAGTCCCTCCTACAACCATGGGGAAGTATATCTAGCTTTGGAATTCGTTTAATCTTATAGCTGTTATATTTCAAATAGAGACAATTTTGAACTTGGGATAAGACTAAAAGAAGGATTCCTAAGTTTGATTAATGGCTAGGTTTAGAAACTGTGTTCATTAGGGCTCTATTGTTTCAGTGGGGTGAAAATAATGTAATGAGAAAAGCAAAAAATTTTCAAGTGTACCAGTTCTTTTCTTTTTGTTGGAAGGTTTTATATCACCCATAAAATTGTAATTCTAGCCAATAGGTGAGCATGAGCCTATGCTGATACCTTTTAGACTGAGATCAAAGGATTGGGCTATCCATTCTGCCAAAGTTGCCTGAGGTATGATCTTGGTCTCACCCCTTGTATATTGTACCTAAAGTGGATTTGAACTTTATTGGGTGGTGTAATCAAGGAACATACCATCATCCTCATCAACTGTGTTCAACTAATTGAACTACAGGGCTTTGGTCAGTATTTATATTAAAAAACTAATCTTAAAAATATGTGTTAGCATCTATTCAAGATGATGAAATATAACTGTCTAACCTCATGGTTACAAGGAATGTAGCTTATAATTTTATGGAGAAGGTGCTGTTGGGACAATTTTGGAAAACAATAGCAAGTGTAATGGTCCCCATAGAAAATTAAGATTACACTGCTCAGAACAGAATTTGAGAAACTCTTTGAAAGTTACAGAGAAATCTTACAGATAATTATTAGTAATATGTAAAATGTTCATAGTTACACGCTGCTGCCATTTGGCAATAAAAGCTTCCAATATTTATCAATTTATGGTGCCTCTCCATGTTTTTTAGCTGGAGATTTGGCAGCTTCCTTTGCAGTCTGTTCTCTTTGGATATCTTGGGCTCGCCTGCACAGAGAAATTTGGAGCAATCTTTGCCTTGAGGGGTGAGGGGCATACAGATTGAACATTGAGTGTGTTGTGATGAGAAGTTACCGTTGAATTCCTTTTCTTATGGTATTGGTGGAAGTGTATATTAACCCCTGCCAATAAGTGGGGGCTAATTTTTTCATGTGAACGAAATGGCAATATTGTTGCATTGGAAAATGAGCAGGATGAAAAATTACAGTGTTGCTAAGGTTTTCCTTATCTCTGTTTTTTACATGCATGGAAAATAAAGACTTCTCTGCCTCCTGGTTGGACAAATCTCCAAAATTAAGTGATCCAAATGGGGGGAGGGCGAGGAAAAAATTCAATGGCTTTTTTAAGGTTCTTTCTTGCATGCTGCATACATATATGTCTGTGAGGTTGGCTGGAGTTTAGACGTATTGGGTGTTGTGTGGCAAGCAGTATACACATGTTACTGTGGTAGTTGCAATGATAACATCTAACAAAATCCCTAACAAGGGGAAATGTGATGGGAATAGAAGGAATGAAGCCTCTTTTTCTTCCTGGCACTTGACTGGCATCGAAGAGCAGTTCTATACAGCATTTAAAGGCTTTGTAGATTGCGTCCTTTAAGTTGATGTTGTTGGATACAGTGCATAAAAGGACAAGCTCCCATGGTCAGGTACGCTCTTTATACTTATTCAGCAATGGATTGTTTCATATTTCTCAAACTATTATGCATATCAATTACTCCTTTGTTGCCAGTCCTTATCAGTAACATCATTGAAAGATTGGATACAATAGTGTCTAACAGCTTCCTAATATTTTCTGCATTTTCGCACAGGCAAGGCACATGTTCTGCGTGTTAGTATATGCAGCTGGGTTTTCTCTTGCATGGGCTCAAGGTGTGGACATACATCAATTGCTTCTAGAAGAGCAGGGGGTTCAAATAGCATGTTTTCAAATGGCATTGACATTCTTTTATGCAAGTTATGCACCATCCAGTCACCAGTTCACCTGCATTGTTTGGTAAAATTTCTTTGTCCTTTGTGATGCGCTAGTCATCCATTTCCTGTTCACTTGGTGCTAGCAGAGAGAATGGTTTTCTAATATCTATGATTTTGCAGCCTTCATTTTAGTGTTTGGAAAAGCTGTTGCATAAAAATAAACTGACATTTTCTTTGTGCTTGTTATATTTTGAATTTTTGTTCATTATGACGAGAAATATTTTATGCATGCTGGGTAGCGTGTTTCAGTTGGCAATTGTGTCTGGTATCGTCAATGCTATGGATGTATCGCAGTATCGATGTGCTTTTGTCCTAAAATACTGAGTAAACTGTATCTGGGTGTATTTATGCATCTTGTCTTAACATACAAAGTAAGACTTTATTCGTAAGGGTTGATTTTTAGCAGAATGTCAAAACTCTGAACAATTGCAGTCTTTCTTTTATATATTTAGTCTGTAATATTTTTCTTTTGAAAATAAGGTATGCCTTAGCATTTGAAGGGGTAGCTTGGAATGGAAGTTGGCTCAATTTTTCTTTATTTCCAGGCAGGGTCGACCATCAGCAATTTAAGAACATTTTCCTGTCAGATTGAACTTCCAGTCGATCATCTAGCAGCATACTCGAGCCTTGTGATCCGAATGATAATTGATTGCCGCAGGTGCCATTTCTACTTTGCTGTGTGTCTATCGACACTAGCAAAGCAGGTTGGTCGATAGGAGAATTTCGTTTCCTGGAGGATTGCACAATCACAGAGACCCAATCTGGGATTTGTAATGTCTTCTAGACAACATAACAGGCTGCCTATTTGATTCAACTTTCAAGTATTGAGATTCAGACAACTCTACTGATTAAACTATTAGTGGCAATCATCTGTTTTGTAATCCTTTATGCTAGAACCCCTAATAAAATTGCTGTTGCATATTACTGAATCTTGATGATTGACAATGAACTGTGAATTATTTGTGTGATCATTTTAAGTGGCGTTGTACTGCTGTAAATTTGTGTGATTTGTTTGAGGCGAACTGGAAGCTACTATTGTTAGACAGATATGTATTGTTACAATGTTAACCTGTGCAAACTGGCTAGCCTTCAACATCACACACTAAGCTTTGACCGCTTAGGTGGATGTGGGCCCAGTACTTCCACTTGCCCTTCCACTCCTGTCCATTCCATGCACTTTTTTGTTGCCGCTGCCCTTTGCCCCGTTCCCACTTCTAATCACGCGTTCTTACATTTTATACTGGAAACTTCACTTAAAACAATCATACCACGCGGCTCAGACAATCATAGCATTGGATCTTAAAACAGTGCCCTGCTTCATCTAGATACTTTCTTCAGATCAACAGTTTCTCCACTGTAACAAGGCAAACTGATAGACAAAACCAGATTCACATTGGGCGGATCTTCATTCCTGTTGCCAACGTTTGAAGCGCACCCTCAAAATTCACAGTATAATCTACAGTCTGATTTACGTGGTGGAGGGGATCGATTCTGATTGCTACTGCGGAGGGGATCGATTCCCTGCCTGACCGATTTTCTGCTGATGTGGGTGTCAAGCCTAACAATTTCTCAGAGCTGCTACAGTTTGCCAGTAAAAATGCCGCAAAGAGAAGTGCAGAGGTGTTACCAGACGAAAAAATTCACTATGTGCTGTAGATTGTAAATATTTGATTATCTATCCTAAATACAGATTTCTTGATATTTAGACTTTAGTTTTAAAGAGAATTGAATGGTAGCTGCCATCTGGCCTATATTCACATTCTGATCATCCACTGCATCTGAGAAAAATGGTTCACATTCAGATTATCCACTGCAGGTTTGAGATAATGGTTTTGGCATCTAGTTCAGAGCGCAAAATGGATTCCTATAGCAATCACTGACAATTACAACTTACAAGCATATTATTCTTTTATATTTTGTTTTGGCCTGAACAATTTCAGATATTTATAAACAATTGCTAACTTACAATTGAAGTGAATTTTAATGTTACTCGATTAGGATTCATTCACATTTTGTTTTGGCCTAGACAATTTCAGACAGTGAGTCAGCATATAAGACGACTCCAGCCCGTGTTTGTTCACATTATCTTGAATTCTTGCATCCTTTCGTGCTTTGAGTGTCTTATTCATCATATTTATTCATATGTGAAATTTACCCAATTGTCCATTCCACTCGGCTGAGCTTATCTAATTTTAAATTTATTAAGTGTAAGATTTTTTAATGCATGGACTATAATGCATCCCTGTCATATTTTTCAATTAAATGAAAATAGTTTTATTCTGATTTTGAAATTAATTAATAAATATATCAACGATACAACGTGATGTCTGCATAGACAATTTGTGATGAAAGCCCATACAAATATTCCCATTTAAATCATAACACACAATTAATTGTTGAGATTATTTAAACCAAGGCTGACTTCAAAGCTATCTATTGCTTTACAGTTCTTTCAGCCGTTCAAGGAACCCTCAAATGAGCACAAGTTAGCAATAACTACAATTGGCAAGTTGATTGAAGTACCCAAGAGACCAAGTTAGTGGAAAAAATGCCTTTTCAAAGCTTGAATTTCTGATACTTGGCCGATTTTCTCTCTTTCACAGATTTTGTTGTATTCATATCAACTTTGATTTTGATCATGTTATTCCTGATGCAAACGTATGGTACAAATAAAGTGGGGTTTATGTTCTCGCCTTTAATGGTTGCCTGGTTTCTTCTAACTAGCATAATTGGTGCATATAATATATTTGTATATTATCCAATGTTACCCCAAGTTTCCAGGACGGGGACGACAATGGACAGGGGGACGGGTTTCCGGGACGACAAATGTTTTTGCCTTTTGGGGACGGCAAGGGACAGCAAAGGGGACAGATATGTAAATATAGGGAAATTTTCAAATATATAAGGAAATTTGCAAGTATACATTACATTCATATGAAAATATGGACAATGCATGTCATTTAAACATCATATTACCTTAACATACAACATTTCAATGCCATTTAGTAAATACTCAAAGTAAATAGTAACTGACTCAGTACTCAAGAGTCAATATGTATTAAAATTTAACTATTATGCATTCATAAAATTGAAAATTGAAAATTTCAATTCATTGTCAGATTGTCAATATACATATGCTAACAAAAATATAAGTTCAACATAGAAAAGTAAAACTAAAAATGTCCAAAGGCTTAGGTGCTGTCATAAAGTTTCATCATTATGTTCACAGTTCAACATAAAAATCAAAATATAGAAAATAAAAATGAAGCACACTGTTGCTCCTATTCTTCAGCTGCCAACATGGCATCAAAATCAGAGTCCTCCGAGTCACTGTTATTATCATGTTGCATTGGAAATGTACTCTCATCCAATGGAACCCCAACCAATCCCGGTGTTGTCTCATCCTTGTCAATCTGGCTGCATCTTCAGGATCAACATTCCACCATAAAGCTGGAGTATGCTTATACTATGGAGTCTGACGATCCTGAAGTCGAAGAGTACTATGCACAGCCACTAGCTTCTCCGCTTGTCTAGAGGTAAGTCTATTCCTCTTGAGGGAGTGGATAAAGCCATATGTAGACCAATTCCTCTCTGCAGCTGAGGAACTAGCAACCTGTGCAAGGAAGCGTGAGGCAAGCACTTTCAACTCTGGTGTATCTCTCCCATGCCACGTCCACCATCCAATAGGATCCCTCTGTGCCAAAATCACTCTATCCAACCTCGCATGTGGTTTACTAAAGTTTGGGCCACGAAGTTGTGAGAAGTCAAGGAACTGTGTGCGAAGAATGGAGACATCTCGCCCTGGATACATCTTATCAATGGCTTGTGTGAAACCATCTAATACCTCATGATCATCACATGGGAGGACCCTTACATCCAACTCTGCATACCATTTGAGATTTAGAGCGTAGACTGCCATATGAAGCGGGGTATTCATTATGTTCCACCTCCACATCACAATAGGCCTAATATGCTACTCATAAAACCCCAAAGTAGGATCCTTCACTGCAATTGTTTTCTTTATCCTCCCCAACATATTGTCAAATGTCTCATACTCCAAGACTAGGAGAGTCAGTATTGACATATCGAATGACCTCTACGATGGGTGAGATGATAGAGCAAATATATCTACAAGATGCAAGCAAAAATTAAAATCATAAATTTTAATTTAATATGAAAATCAGCGAGTAAAAAACTAACATTTAATTTTAATTTTTAAATAAAATCAGCAACTTACTTTATTGTGGACCACCAATTGTCATCAAGGATCTTTTGCTTCACCGATTTTCCTTTAGAGGAGCTAGAATTGGACCATCGGGTCCTCTTTGGATTCACCACCATCAATTGGAGAGCCTCATGCACTTCAAGCATCCTCTCCATCAAGATGAAGTAAGTGGCATACCTATAATTAAAACTTAAAAGTAAAACACATGCACCAATAATTAAAATAATTTAATAAATGAAGTAAGTTTAAACTACACTAGTAAAATTAAATTGTAATTAAAATTGGCATACCTTGTCTCAGCTGGATTGAGGAACTTCTTTGAGAAGGACCTAAATAGAGCAAGTGACATGTGGTGGTTGCATATGAACATTTGTATCTCTCTAGCTTCTGACACCACCTGTTTCACCCAATCAATCTTCCCTATGTCTTTTAATGCATTGTTCAATGCATGAACACAACAAGGGGTCCAAAAGATGTACCTATAAGCACCCTCTACCATCATACCGGCTGATTTGCACACATGTGTTGAATATGTGATCACCTGTACTACATTAGCTGACCCAACCTCCTCTATGCCATCCCTCAAAATGGTGAATTGAAACTTTGCATCCTTGCGCTTCCCTGAACAATCTATGGCTTTTAGAAAATAAGAGCCAGCAAGGGATGTGATAATGATATTGATGAGTGGTCGATGTCTAACATCGGTCCACCCATCCATCACAATAGAGCAGCCCATCCTCACCCAACTACGTTTCATATCCTCAAACAACACATTAATCTTGGAATACTCTTTATCTAGGATGGTGGTTCGTAGCTTATGATCACCCGGAGGGTGTGAATGAGGGACTCATAGTCATTATATCTTTGACCACTTGTTTGAAATAAGTGGAACGGGCCACATGAAATGGGATACCATTAACAAAAAAGAATCTACCAATGGATGACTCTGTGTTTTCCTTTGCCTATGCATTAAACATACTTTCCACTGATCCCTTCTCACCACTATTAATCTTCCTCTTCCCCCTTGTCTCAATAGGGTTGCTAGTAGTACCAATGGCAGATGTCATAGGCCTAGAAGACTGTGAGTGTGCAGTTGCAATAGATAAGGGTGATGTAATTGACATACCTTGTGCCCCCATTTGAGCCTCAAGTGCAATCTTTGACATTCTATTTTTTCCTCATGAGTCAAATTAGGACAAGCTATAATTCTATGGTATGCAATACCTAAAAAGTGTGACTTCACCCTTGTATAGCTACCTCTAAAATCATCTTCGCAAATATGGCAATCCCATACCCTAGTCCCTCTTGCATTCTTTTTCTTTTCAGCCCTAGCTGTGACACATTGGAGAAGAGGTTTTTTTTTGTTGAAGAGGTCATTTACATATTTGCTTATGGTTGTTGAAGGGCATTTAAATTTATCAGTTTGTTGTTGCTCATTATAGCTTCAACACTAAAACTATCACCCCCCCCAAATGTTCTTCATCACTACTACTATCCCCACTGTTGCTCATTGTGCTTAGTTTTGAGATTTAAGAATGTAATGAAGTAAGACAATGAAAAAAATAAAAATAAAATTCAGATTTTCAAGCTTTCATATTGGTAAAAAAAATTAAAAATGGAAGCATAAACTTTCACACTTGTTGCACAATGTAGGAAGTTGAAATCCTTGCACAATCACTTGGACAATGAAGAAAACCTCCTCTACTGCTGCAAAATAAAAAAACCTAGACTGCTGCTAAAACAATGGACATCACATTGAAAAACAAAAATGCTTATGTGCCCATATAGAGCGACGATTTTGGCTTTTTAGGACAAGTGTGGTGGTGGGGCCCACAAATGACCCCACGTATGGAAGCCTTTTTGGCTGTGGTTGTTTTTTAATTTATTTTTTCCTTTAAACATTGGGGACGGACGACCATCCCCGGGACGCGCGAGGGGCATCTAAGGCGTCCCCAGCCGTCCCCAAGTCCCTGGGACGTTCCATACTTTTTGCTGGAATTTGGGGATGGCGTGGGGACGTCCCCAAGCTATCCCCATGTCCCAGGGACGTCCCCGTTCCGAAAACTTGGCGATTTAGGTCGGGGACGCGTCCCCGGGTAACCCTGATATTATCCCAAGGTACTCAAGGGATTATCACTTGTTTACCTACATTTCTTTGGAAAGAGTCAAATATTAGGATGGGAAATGTTTGGAGTTGTTTTCTTATCCTTAATAGGTACAACACTGCAGATTTCTGATATTTAATGCTTTTATCCATCAACACATATGAAAACAAAATGATGTGAAAATTTATTAAAACAATTTGAGATATTAGTGAGTCAAATTGACTGTTTTCCCTGTTTTAAATAGGGCTTGAAGCTATGCTTGCTGACTTGGGCCATTTCAATAAGACATCCATTCAGGCTTATTGTCTCTTGTGACATATATAATTCAAGATAGTAACGACTCTTTAAGCTTAAAATTATGAGCAGGTCCACTTTATTTTGCAGCTTGGTTTCACTGCAATTGTATACCCTACTTTAGTTATAACTTATGTTGTACAAGTAGCTTACCTGATAAAGCATCCAAAAGACTTTAGTGATGCATTTTATAAATCAACTCCAAAAGCTCTGTTTTGGCCAATGTTCATTGTTTCA
Source organism: Thuja plicata (assembly GCA_018584345.1). NCBI lineage: Eukaryota > Viridiplantae > Streptophyta > Pinopsida > Cupressales > Cupressaceae > Thuja > Thuja plicata. Next base: position 1,801,609 of record MU226740.1, read on the forward strand.
ACTTTGGCATCCATAGTTACCAGTCAAGGAATGATAACGACATCATTGTCAATCATAAGGTAGTCAATTGCATTGGATTGCTTCCCACCAGTTAAAATAATCCATACATCTAAAGTTCATGAGGGGCAAATTTACAGCCCAAAAGTCAATTTCTCTCTCATGGTTGTGTGTCTATGGCAATGTCTAAATCTTCAACTCTTCTTACAAGCACAATATTAAAACTATCTTGACAAAATGGGAGAGCTTTAATATTATTATTCAAAAGAAGCTCCATATGTATGCAAGCAGACATTCACATTCCTTACAGTAAACTACCAAAGAATTTGGTCCTCAAGACCATTGTTAATGGTATTGGTATTCAAATTGTATGTGCATTTAAAATGAGGTTAAGCCATGTGCATCTTTAGAGTATAGTGATCAAGATTGATTACTTCATTGTTGTGTCTATTTTCTCTCATTTATAACATTTTTCCATATTCAGTAAGGGTATACAGACAATTTTGAGCATCCTGTAGCTGCCATTGCCTTTGACTTCCCTGGTAAGCATCCATGCAAAATGTGTAAGCATAGACGAGGCACATGAAGTGTTTGACAGAAGGCCATGATTGCAGGATATGCAATATCTAAAACCATAGGCAAGGCACATAAAAGGATGAATACATTTTCTTTGGTGTTGTAGATATAATTGCCCCAGTAGACGTGTATGTAAAATTTGGAAGAACAGACAAGGCATTTGGACTGTGGTCAAATGGATTTCAATGATTGCATGATATGCACTAAATGGATTTGTTGAAGAGGCTTTAGAGACTTTCAAGCAAATGTAACTGCAGTTCTAAAGTCAAATTCTACAACCTTTGCCAACACCCTCCCAGAGTTTGCCAAAATGAGAGCTTTGGAACATAGTATGGGCATGCATAAAAAATTATGGAAAGAGGATTTTTTTTTAGATGTTACACACTTGAACTCTTTAATTGATTACCTCAAAGAGATGTCATCGCATGGGACTCCATGATTGCAGGGTATGCCCTCTTCACCCAATGAGATCTTTAAAAAAAAAATCTTTGACTGATTTATGTTGCTCATGTAATCCAGTTCCAACATCTTGAACCTCTTCAGCTCATATACAATAAAAAAAAATGATTGTAGGATATTTACAAAATTGATTTATTAATAACTTTAATTTTGTTCCAACATCTGGAACTTCAATTAAACTACATGTACAACATATATATGTGCATTAGGAACATATACAGTGAATGTATAACTACTCAAGTATGCAATATGTGAAAAAGATAATGCAAAATCTTGAGATTCTTAGTATCTAAATCATTAGAAGGAAAATATAATGTATCTACTTTATGATTCGACTCTCTAAGTATGTTCTTTGTTTGAGCATCAATTAAATATTTTTCATATCGACTATTTCTTAGCATGTCACTCTTTGTTGCACATCTGTCTTACACGTGAATACTCAATCTCTACAAATACATAGGGCTTAAACTTTACTTTTCAAAGAAGTTATTGCTCTTATTATTCTAGATTTTATATAACAAATTCATGGTTGAAAATAATGTAGAATTAAATTATACATTTAAAAAAAAAGAATGGTTCCAAATTGAGCTCTAATTTGAAGTAAGGCTCATTTAAACTTTTCCATATAGTATACCATCAACACAAATATTTAAATGAATACCTTTTGTATAGTCAGAAAATGGAAGCACTTCCATTGTAGACTGGTTTAGCCTTTCGAGTAAGTGGTTTGGGGTTATGTCAAGCGCCTTGAATGGGTCTCTGACTTGGATCTGGATTTTTCCCATGTTCTGCCCCATTTCCCACTTTTCTCCAGCCTGTTTCTGACACCCTAAACTGCAAACTGGGATTTTTGACCTCAAGGTCAAGGTCGACTTCGACCTCGACCAAGGTCAGAATCGACCTTTTTCTTACTCAAGGTCCAGATTCTAGGTTTCCAAGGTTTTCGAATGTCGGGCTTCGGAAAGAATTAATTCTCGCTTTCGGGTCGGTTGTTTTGGTCTTCGAAGCAACAATTCTTAAATTATATTTAATATAGGTCCTCTTCTAGAGGTATAAGTCTAATTGGAATTTAATTCTCCTATGTAGGCCTCTCTAGAAGATTGTGCCCTAGATTCATATATAAGGAAGCTTTCTTCTCTCATTTTCTCTAACTATGATCATCAACAATCTAAGACTTGAAGACTTAAGAAGTGAAATCTAAAGGTGAAGAAGCAAGATTTGAAGCAAGCCAAGTAGCTATTGAAGCATTCATCTATTCTCAAGCATTCAAGCACTTCTCAAGCACTCAATTCATCAAGGAGATCCATTGGTAGCCATTGAAGGATTCAAGCTCTATGGAGCCCTCTTGTTGAAGATTTCTTCATCCACATTCTTCCAAGCCTCTTCCTATTCAAAGATCCATTCAAGATTGGTGTTGAAGATCTACAAGCAATTGATTTGAGACATCGTACATTCTACATTCTACATCCATTTGGTGCATACATACTTGTGGATCCACGGATTCAAGTCTGCCACAAGGGTTTCCATACAAGCAAGGTGAATTTGTTCATTTACTTTGTTTTATTTATGTAATTTCAATTATACTTTGAGGTTAATTCCAAAACTGGGGTTTGACCAAGGCAAACCCCTCCCCCCCAACAAACAAACCATTTTTCTTGTAGGGACAGGTTCAGAACAACGATTTGGAGTGCAGATTCAGATACCCTTTTCAGCAAACTATCGGGATCTAGAAACAGATTTTCTGTCGGAGATTTTAGATGTCGATTTTTCCCTAGGTCAGAATCAAAAATTCTAGGTCAATGGTGACATTGACTTGAGGGTCAAAATTGGAACTGTGCCAGTTCGGAAAAAGATTTATGGGTTTTGTCCATCTCTGCGTTTCTATTCCAGATTTTCTTGCTGATTTTCCAGAAACTCAGTGTAGACCCCTGAAAATAACATTCTTAAGATCTGTAACATTTCAAGGTTAGTACTTTTCTCCTATTTATTTCAATTAAAGTTATTAATCTTTCTAAATCTATCACACATTATTCTCTATAAACATAATTTAAGATCTTCTTCTTTATTCTCATTTCCAATCGATTGATTCATTTATGCATTGATCCTTCTTTTGGGGTTAATCAATTTGGATCCTTCCTTTAAGTATTTCAGGTTAAAAGGAACATCTTATCTTCCCCACACATTTCAATAAACATTCTAATTTCAAATGTAACAACATACATTTCATATCATACATTAAATCCCTCATCTCATTTTATATGTTACATCTCATATGTCACATTTTTAGATCTTACATTTTGGTGAACCCACGATAGACAACTCTTTCTTTTTTGGTGTTAGATTTACATTTTTATGTTAGATCTTGCATGCATATTAGATTAGCTTTCTTTTATGTTCTTGCATTTACATTTCAGAATTTAAAAATTAAAATCTTGTGTTTCCTAAATTAGTTCATTTGCATTGCATTGGTGTATGAGCTTTACCACTTCTAGTCCTACTTATAGTATCTCGATTAGAAGAAGCAGTAGACTTATGGGTTCCTTTGATCCTAAGTCTTCCTCTCATTTCCCTAGGATCCCAAATGACAAATTGACCACTCATGATTGCAATCCTTCTGTGGAGCATAACTCTTATCATTTATCTCATGATGAGGATGATGCTTTAAGAGTTCCTCCTGAACAAGTACAAAAACTTAACAGAACTTGATAAAATAGGAAATTGGCTTATTCAAGAAACCATAATCAAGATTCCATCTAAGCTATAGAGGCTCTTAAGAAAGTCCTTTGTGATAGTGATCAAGGTGTTAATCTCTTGCGTGGTATCACTCATCTTGTGCATTTGAATGTTAAACCTTTAGCTCAAGAGGCTCAAGATCTAGGATTCACTCCACCTGTCACTAGTGAGGGACCTTCTTCTATTCCTTTACCTAGCATTCCTACTTACACTCCTCCTTTGATGACTACATCTCTCCCAATTTCATTTATTCTTGTGAGTGTTCCACCGGTATCTCTACCTACCTCAAAACCTGCATATCATAGTGTGCCTTTTACTTATTCCAATCCCTTTCCAACTATGGTTCCAAGTGTTCCACCGGTTGTGTCTTCCATTCCTGCCATTTCCTACACTTTTCCTAGTGTTCGTAATATTTCTATGCCACATATTTCTTCTAGTGATTCCACAATTATTAGTTTAGCTCAAACTATGTCATCTTTACAACAACTTGCATCTTTAACCCAATCCAAGTTTAACATTCCTACATGTGAAATGGGCAGTCCTTTATCCTTAGACATTATTCGTGCTATTGTCCCTCAACAAGCCGATATGCCTCATCTTGAGAATTACAATGGTAAAGGAGATCATGTTACTCATGTTAAAACATTTCAAATCCTTTGTAGTGATTATGCTCATGACCATAGGATTTTAGCTAAGTTGTTCGTTAGAACTTTTCGTGATAAGGCCTTGCAATGGTATTGTTCTTTACCTCATTATTCTATTGATTCTTTTCCTAAACTTGCTAATAACTTCATCCAAAAATTTCAAAATAACATTGGTCGGCAAGTGTCCTTAACTGATCTAATGCATTGTATACAAAACACTAAAGACAAATTGACTGATTTTATTGGTAGATTTAAGCATTTGTATGCTCAGATTTCTTATCCTGTTCCTGATATTGATATTCAACATATGTTTATTTCAAATTTACAAAAGGATATTATAGATAAGATTATGCTTACTAAATTTACCTCTTTTCAACAACTTTGTGCGGCACTTCATCATTATCAATTACAAGTGAGTCAATTTGAGAGCAACATTCCAATGGCTCCTGTTCCAGTTGATAAGAGTGACGTTGCTCCTATTCCTAATAAGTTTCAGAAACCTAAAAACTATGTCAAGATTAATAAACAAATGAATGCAGTTGTTGATCAAGTTGTTGTTGCATCCAACAATGCCACTTCTGCATCCACTGCTTTCCGTATGAATCGTACGTTTACTCCTCTCTCTGAATCTTTACATTCTATTATGAGTAGGTTGTTTAGTGCTAATATGATTACCTTGCCTCCTATTCGACCTCTTCTCCCTATCACGATAGCATCAAAATCCTTTGATTCTAAAACCTTTTGTCAATATCATCGACAAAATGGCCATGATACTGAAAAATATTATTCTCTAAAGCATAAAGTTCAAGACTTAATCGATTCTAATGCTTTATCTGTTGATAATTTTGATGGTAATGAGAACAAATTTGTCTCTCCTCCTAATCAAAACCTTCAAATCCGTACAAATCTTTTACCTACACATGATACTGATACCATCACTCAATCATCTTCTGTGGATATTGTTTATGATTCAAAGATGAATGATCTCAATCACATTGTCAATCATGTGGAGTGCGTTGTTTCACCTCAACCTACCGTTCAAGATCCTTCGCCTCCACTTCAACTTCAAGTTCGACCTAAACCTTAGAAATAAACTAAGGATAAACGACCTAGGGAACTCTCAATTGTTAGAGTAATAGTTTATCGGGTTACTAAATTAAATCATTATGATCTAATTAGTAACTTACCTATTCACTCTAGTTTGCTTCAACTAACCTTAGGCAGTTTCTATTTCTTAGAGTTTCCCTTTTAGGGCTTCGGTATCCTTTATAAGGAATCACCGCTTAGTTTTATTTACAGATTTTTCACATCTTATTGTAATTCTATTGTTGATAATATAGATTATTTTCTTTCAACATGAATTTGATGTCTCTGGATTTTTGGCCGCCATAGCTGCCTTCTCTCTTCTATCTTTTGCTTATGTTTATGTGATAGTCATGCATGCAGGTTTCTTGGGTTGATTTGCAGTTCAGCAAATCTAACATGGTATCAGAGCCTTCTTGCTGCTGGCTGTTCGAGTCTTTTTGAAGCACAGAGGGTTTCAGAAGCTTTTTCGGCTTTTTTTAGTGGTTCTAGGGGGTCTCTATTTTTGGAGGCATTTTGGGCCCAAACGGACACTACCATTGCGTCCAGAAGGCCTAAAAACCCCAGAATCCATATAAGGCACGCCCATTTTGGGCACCGGGGCATCTGGAGAAATTTTTTTGGCCTCCTAGGGCCGTACGGGCACGATTTTCGAGAAAAAAAATTTAAAAACGCAAGTTTTTAATGTTTTTTTGGGGAAAAATAACCGCGGGCAGTGTTTTATATATGCGCCGCCGCAGGGCCGCCGCCGCACCACTGCGGCCCGGCCCCCGGCTGCGCCCACGCCGCCGCCACCCTTTTTCTCACGGCCCCCGCCGGCCCAGGCGCCACCTTCCTCCGGCCTCTGCAGCCCGCGCCGCTCAGCCTTGCTGCTCTCCGTGGCTCCCCTGACACCAGCGGCCCCCGCCGCCGCTCCACAGCAGCCCCGCCACCTCCTCTACAAAGCTCCGGTCGTCGCTGCAGCCGCCCGGCCCTCCGTCGGTCCCCTCCCCGCTCCGCCCGCCGCCGGTGGCGGCCAGTTTCAGCCCCCGCGGGCTTTTTTAAATAGGCAGGCAGTCCTATGGGTGTCCATGGGCCAGGGTTAAGCCCCCGACGCGCGCCATGCGTCCGGGGGCCCAAAATTTTAGCCCCTGGGGCTCTTTTTGTGAGTTTTTTGGTGTTTTGGGGGTACCTGGGCCTTTTTCGCTCTACAGGGAGCATACGGAGGTCTTTTTCTGACTTCCATATACCGTCAGAAGAGCACTTTCCGATGGTGGAGGTTAGGGTTTTTGGTTCCACCGTTTTGACAGTGATTTTTGCTGTTGAAGTCCGATATTTTGTTTTGCCTTCCGGGAGTCATATCTGGCTCATCCGGACTCCTTTTTCGGCAAACGAGATATCGTCGGAAAGCTGGTTCAGTGTGCTATTTAGTGGTAGAGGTTATTTTTCTAGATTCTGC
>MU226740.1:1826440-1865651 GCA_018584345.1 Thuja plicata
ATGTACTGAGGTAGATATATAAGGTATATCTATGTTTGTGTCAGATCCTGTAATTGCCTTAAGTTGTTGTCCTCAATCATGCTGTTTAAAACCATTTATAGATGACTCCATGCCCTAAGATTGAGCATTGGTCTATTTTTGTTCAATTAAATGACTATCATCATTTAAATCAAATCTTTACTTTCAGTTCGGTCTGTTTTAGTAAAAATTACAGTGATCATTCCCTGTAATTTCACCAATAGCGAACTAGAATAATTTAGTGATTTCATTATTCTAAGTTGTCAAGGGTATTCCCGCCCGAGTTTGTGGAGCTCAAAGTGCAGGAGGTTTCAAAACCTTGTTTCTGTTATTCTACTCTATGCTGGGTCACTGTTAGGGATAAATAGAGTGAACCCTCTGAGGGGTATGTTTATGTCAGCAAGAAAAGGGAACAACACAAGCATCCCTCATTCGAAACCAATACCCTTCGACATAACCACCATCCCTTAAATTTACATATAAATAATCCCTATTAAAATAAGGAAAATCACCAGATTAACAATTATTAAATAGTTCAATTAACCCAAATTATAATGTTTTAATTAGATTAAATTCCCTTCTATACATTTCAATAAAACTAAAATTTAAATAGTAATATCCAAATTTAAATTCTATTAATTATTAAATTAAAAAATATATTTTAATAGGTTAAAATATATTTAAAAACTAAATTAAAAATTAAATTAAACTTGATTTTAAAAAAACTACTTAAAAATAAATTAAATACAATATACATTAATTAATTTAAGACTATTTAAAAAATAATAATAATATTTAAGTAAATTAAATAAACTAAGTTTTAAAAAAAAAAAAAAAAAACTGAAAAAAAAACCCTTAAAAGAAAACCTACGGAGCTTTTCTTTAAACTAGGCCTAAAGGGAAATGAGGGAGTTATGTGGGCAGTGGTGACCCACGTGGTCCTTTCCTACTCTTAGGGCCCATTTGGTTGAGGGGTGGAATTGGAATTGAACGGGAATTGGCATTTCCGAATTCCCAAAATGTTCAATTCCCTGTTTGGTTCCAAAATTAAAAATTAGAATAGGGTTATGCGAATTCTAATTTTGGGTCATTTTGAGCATTCCAAAATTCCTTCTCAGACCTGGAATTGGAATTGAAATTGAAAGTATTATTTTGGGAAGGAAAATTCATTCCCATTTTTGTTTCAATAATATACACACACACACACACACACACACACACACACAAGTGTATATACACACATGTATATATACACATATGTGTGTATATATATGTGTGTGTGTGTATACACACATGTCTGCATAAATGCACATGTGTGTATATACACATGTGTATATACACACATGTGTGTGTATATATGTGTATGTGTATATATACACATGAATGTGTGTATGTGTATATACACACATATATATGTGTATATATATACATATGTGTGTTTATACACATGTGTGTGTATATATGTGTACATGTGTGTGTGTATACATACATGTGTGTATATATGTGTGTGTATGTGTATATATACACATGTGTGTATATATACACGTGTCTATACACATGTATGTGTATATATACACATGTGTGTATATACACACACATGTGTATACATGTGTGTATGTATATACACATGTGTGTGTATATATGTGTATGCATGTGTACACACACACGTGTGTGTGTATATGTGCAAAAACAAAGTTCCAATTCCAATTCCAAATTTGTGGAACCAAACGCATAATCTGCATCTTCTCAGTCATCTTCCAGGTGAACCAAACAAGACAACCTAATTCTAGAATTCATTTTGAGAATAGCCCAATTGCCATAATGGATTCAATTCCAGAATTGGCAATTCCAGCATGCACAAATTCCACGAAACAAATGGGCCCTTAGGGAAGCAGTGCTAATATAGGCTCATAGGCCTGTGCTAGAAATTGGGTGCATGGGGAAAGGGGATGTGGTGCCCCCCGCATAACTTGCCTTATTTAATTTTTTTTTTTAAATTTTTTTGAAACAAAATCTTTAACCAATGCAATTTTTAACAAAACAATTTATTTCCTTTTTTTTTAATAATTTTCAGAAACGGAAATTTAATGGCAATTAATTCTTTTCTCTCCCTTGTTCTTGTTTTATTCTTTTTTTGTCTGTTATCCTTTTATTGTCATTTTTTTTTATTGATGGTGTGATTTTTTTATGACTGTAATTTCCAAAGAGGTACTTTTAAAAATAAAATTGATTTTCTTTCACCAAAAATGAATTTCTTCCTATAGATTGAATTATTTTTCCAAGACATAATAGTTAAACTATAGGCTAATTTAATTTTTCATTTCCTAGGAGTTATAGAGGATTTTTTCCACGAAAATTAGCCAACATAACAACACTATGCTAAGTAATAATAAATAATGAAAATATCAGATCTAAGGGTTTCCTAAATACCCAAAAATAGATAAACTCAAATAAACACCTATAAGCCATAAATAATCGACATGCATCTAATCAAACATAGAAAACCACAGGAATTGCAAAATTGAAACCATTTTAGGGATCACAAAACCTACCTCAAATCCAATGCAAGGAAATTGAGATTATGCCTTTGAAGATTGCAAAACCTTGAAACCTCCAAGCACAAATCAACCACAAATCTGAAAACCACGAAGATCCAAGCACATGCAAACCACGAAAACACACAAATCTCCAATCCAAGATGCAACCACAAGAATCATCAAATTCTCCCAAAAGCCAAGCACACCCCAAGCTCTCCCAAAATCTCCAAAACCTGTCATCCCAAAATGAAACCCCAATTCCCTCCTAAAGGAATTCAATCTCCCCTAAATATGGAAACCCTCATGACAACACACTAGTTAACTCCTAAAAGGACTCCACTCCAAAATTGAAAGAAAATAATAATTAATTAATTAAAATATCTTTTAATTCCACAATTCAACTTTGAATCCTAAAATCAAGTTGAAATCTTTGAGTTTGAAAATACTTTTTTAACAAAATCATGCACATGTAATTAACAAAATATTAAATTAAATAAATTAAATATTTAAATTATAATAATCCATGTAACTTAATATTTAATTATTTAATAAAGCATAAAAGCATATTTACTCTAATTTTTAATTATATATTAATATTCAATAATTGCACTTTATTTAACCTTTCAATTAAACATAGGTATTTAATTTAATTTTCAATTAATTAAGTACCTTATATTTAAAAATTAATAGCAATAATATTTAATTAAATAAATAACATGATATAACACACAAATAACCAAATCAAGCACCTGAAATCGAACACAAGCAAAATCAAACATGATCAAGGAAAGGGATACACGAATTCCTGTCAACTATACGAATTCGGTAAGGTAGCCAAATGGATACTTGTCCACTAATTAGGACAATTAGGTTTAGAATATGATTTGGACCTGAAAACTATCTCCCCTCTCTTACCATTGAGATATTGCGATAGGGCACGCTCACTCCTGCCAATTCAGGGAAGACGTAGCCCGGTACCTGTGAACCTATCATCACAAAGACGAACATACATGCATATATAATATGACAACAAAGGTTGAGACTAGGTTATCGTGTGGATCTCGCCGAAGCAAGTAACTAGGACTCTGTCCCATACTATACCAAGCACATCAAACAGTAACGCAAAACATACAATGATCCATGTGCATATAAATCTAAGGTCAGTACTATCAGAAAACCATAATCGAAATGAAACCCTAACATATACATAAGCATCATTAAATAACCATGAATCACATATACACAGAAGATATAACATACAAAGAAATGGATTCATGACATAATAAGATGCAATACATTAATATCCATAAGATCAAATGCAATAAACCACACATACAATAAAAGGCCTAAAAGAGTTCGACATCCTAAACTGAAAAGCAAACTAAGAGGTGGGTATTACATCCTCCTCCCCTAAAACTAGGCTTACTTCTGGAAGCCTAAAACAAAGATAGAGAAATCAATCTCTCATCATAGAACATCTAATCCAAGTCCTCAAAGACTCAAGGTGTGGGTCCCATAGGACCCTTCCCAGGTCTCTAATTCGAACACTGAGGATCATTCCCCACTGTAGGAATCCGGAAACTAGTTGTTGCACCTCTACTCGCAGCCCCACTCACAGGAGCATGATACACAGGTGGAGGATGATCAAACACTACATACGCTTCGTGAGACATACCAACATTACCCACTTTCGGCTTAGAAGCTAATGGCCTTTGTTCTGAGAACTGTGTTGGATGCTAAGGACAATTGACTGCAATATGTCCAAATTGCTCACATGAGAAGCAAACTCCTCTACTACCACCTCCTCTAACTGAAGGTGCACTAGACTGTTGAACACTGCTCCTACTGACATCCTGATACACACTCTGTACTGGCTGAACTGGCCAATTGCGCTTGTTGCGCTGATTGTCATGGAAGTTCCTATTTCGAGGAACACTAAGAGAAGAATGATTGTTTCCTCCTTGCTGCTGAATCTTATTACCATTTGGAATGGTAGAACGACCTCTAGCATTCATAGCTCCCTCAGAATGATTACCTCTGACAACAGAAGTAGGTACTCTAAACTGCCCTCCTGAATGATCACCATGGCCCAATGCTAGATTCTCCTCTACAAGGGTAGCTTTAATAATCGCTTCTCTGAGATTTGTAGGCTCAAAGAGTCTAACTTCCCCAACGATGTGTTCATTTAGCACCCTAACAAAGTGTTGAACTATAAGGGTCGAATCCTGACCATATCCAACATATTGTTTGAGCTCAAAGAATCGACGCTCATACTCAACCACTGATAGGGTCAACTGCCTCAAGTTGTGGAATTCATCAGCCCTCTATTGTCTCCACTGATCAAATAGGAAGCGCTCTCGAAAGTGCTCAAGGAATAACTTCCATGTCACTGCATTCATATGGAGACCTAACTTCTCTTCCTCTATCTTTCACCATATCGCTGCAAAATTGGAGAGTTGCATTACTGCATACCTAGCTTTAGTATTGCTACTAAAGGGATGCATAGAAAAAATCTTCTCTAATGCGATAAGCCAAGTCTCAGCTTCAAACTTTGTTCCTTTCACATCAAAGGAAGTAGGTGGAACTCTCATGAGATCCCTCGTGTGGTTCGCTGCCACAACCTCAGAATCCACTGTAATAGTCCTCCTTGGAGGGCTCCTATATCTCTCCCTCTCCACTCTACTCTTCTCAGGAATACGATTTAGTAACTCCTGCAATAAGTGCCTAATGTCTAGCTCTCCAAACTCAGCCCGATGCTCATTCCTCTGCTCATCTCTATTGTGTTGATGAATATTTTCCTGACTGACACTCATGGAAGGATTGTTATCCCTACCCCTTCCACGACTACCACTTTGGCCTCTACCACGAACCCTAGCAGCTCTAGTTTCAAGCATAATTCCTGAATCAACCAGAGAACCAAACCACAACTTAGAACCAACATCAAACCAATAACATCAAAAGAAGTCAAAAAATCATAAAGCAATAGTTTTAAATACATCAGAGTTTTATGTCTATGTTTGTTTCAAGTTTTAAAATAAAAAGACAACTAATGGGCATACAAAATTTCCAAAGATCCCAGTGTAGAAACGTGGGCTCTGATACCAAGTGTAATGCCCTGCCAGGGAACCCAGGAGAACTTAACCTAAACATGACACTAAGTTTACGGAATTATTTTTTTTAAAATGTTTACAAACAATAATAATAACAATGCGGAAGCAACACAATGAAGTACATGACATACATGAAATACAACTCATACATAGATAACATTTCTTGAGGGTTCCTTGACGTAGAATTACTTAAGCATAATAATCTATGAATAAAAAATATAAAGAACTAACATAAAGGTTACATAATCTGAAACCAATTACATACGTCTCATAATAAAAGATTACATATACATCTGATACCAAAGGTATACTACCAAATCAACATCTATTGCACAAGTCGCAGGGTATGTAATAATACATAATAAACAATATAATGCATCCTCCAAAGGATGATAACCAATATCTACATATAGTACAATACACAACTCAAGTAACTGAACAAGTCTCCAAAAGACTAGGAAGATGAAACTGCAACAATGATCATCCAAGCATGATGAAGAACTGTCAGAATCTCAATGGTAATAAGAATCACTACCACCCGACCACGTGGAACCGAAGGTTCACTCCCACCGTGTTGAGGAGATAGTAACAAGCTCATCACACGGGGTATACAACAAGAATGCAAAAATGGTACACATGACATCATACTCAAATGCATAGGAAGATCCTAGAAGCACTCTAAACCATAACAAGAAACACTAAACAACACTAGAGGTACTGACACACGTAGGATAACCTAAGCTGTATATAGGAAGGTTTCATCATGTATGTCTAACCCTTGAGTTTTGTCCTAGCAATCCCTCAATGGATTATGACACTCAAGTGACCTTACATGACATTAATGACCTTTTAAACAGACAAGATCATTAACGATGTTGTACCCACACCCCTCAAGGCAGCAAGCATCATCTCATCCTCCATCTTAGCCTATACTAGCACTCAAGCATGGGTGAGGCATTATCTTATTAGTTTATACTAGGGCATCCTAATTAATTTATTATGTTATCACTTGTTACCACCACTTACAATAAGCGATCCTAGCAGCCACTTGTGGGCTCTGACACTTATTGCAAGCCAACTCCTACTATACAACTAGGTAACCTACCCTAGGTTCACAAAAGAGTATCATAAAGATATATCATAAATCAAATCGCATCCTGCCCATTCAGGAGCACATAGGTTCTCAATAACTATACAATAATCCACAATATCCTCATAAGACCATACAACACATCATAACTGAATTAGGTTGAGGTATAAGAAATCAGGATCATGACATCATCACAAAATACAAACTGACATCACATAAGATAACTTGGAGAAATTACAACCCCAAAACCTCTGGATTTATGTCATAAGGGTCATCTAACCCAACAGATACCTGAAACATGATAACATAGAAGAATATACAATTTATTTAATCACGCACCCAGAACACATCATGGTGTAATCAATTCATATTCAGAATACATTAAAACAATTTCAGTGTTAACGTAAGGACAAACATATTTATAACATCCTAATTATGCAAATTCGTTCATCCATTTAAAATTACTACCCAAAAATAATTAAATCTTTAATGAAGATGCATAATAAAGTTCTTATAGGTTAATTTATAACTATCACATAGATAAATTAGCCTATTTGCAATAATTACTAAATCTGACTATAATTATAATAGTATGAGACACTACTATAATAACTGTTAACAAATGTGACTATTTCCAAATATTAACATCACCTTTTAATCAAGAGAAAATAATAACATCCCTTATTCAAACATCCCTCATTCGAAACCAATACCCTTAGACATAACCACCATCCTTTAAATTTACATATAAATAATCCCTATTAAAATAAGGAAAATCACCATAATAACAACTATTAAATAGTTCAATTAACCCAAATTATAATGTTTTAATTAGATTAAATTCCCTTTTATACATTTCAATAAAACTAAAATTTAAATGGTAATATCCAAATTTAAATTATATTAATTATTAAATTGAAAAATATATTTAAAAACTAAATTAAAATTAATTAAAAAAAAAACTACTTAAAAATAAACTAAATACAATATACATTAATTAATTTAAGACTATTTAAAAAAAAACAAATAATATTTAAGTAAATTAAATAAACTAAAATGTTTAAAAAAAAAAAAAAACTAAAAAAAAAACCTTAAAAGAAAACGTACGTAGCTTTTCTTTAAACTAAAGGGAAATGGGGAGTTATGTGGGGAGTGGTAACCCATGTGGTCCCCTCCCTACTCTTAGGGAAGTAGCGCTAATATAGGCTCATAGGCCTGCGCTAGAAACTGGGTGCGTGGGAAAGGGGATGTGGTGGCCCCCCACATAACTTGCCTTATTTAATTATTATTATTTTTTTAATTTTGAAACAAAATCTTAAACAATGCAAATTTTAACAAAACAATTTATTTCCTTTTTTTTTTATAATTTTCAGAAATGGAAATTTAATGGCAAGACTGTGTAATTTCTATAGAGGTACTTTTAAAAACAAAATTGATTTTCTTTCACCAAAAATGAATTTCTTCCCATAGATTGAATTATTTTTCCAAGACATAATAGTTAAACTATAGGCTGATTTAATTTTTCATTTCATAGGAGTTCTAAAGGGAATTTTTCTACAAAAATTGACCAGCATAACAACACTATGCCAAGTAATAATAAATAATGAAAATATCAGATCTAAGGGTTTCCTAAATAAACAAAAACACAGAAACTCAAATAAACACCTATAAGCCATAAATAATCGACATGCATCTAATCAAACATAGAAAACCACAGAATTACAAAATTGAAACCATTTTAGGGATCACAAAACCTACCTCAAATCCAATGCAAGAAAACTAAGATTATGCCTTTGAAGAGTGCAAAACCCTGAAACCTCCAAGCACAATCAACCACAAATCTGGAAACCACGAAGATCCAAGCACATGCAAACCACGAAAATACACAAATCTCCAATCCAAGATGCAACCACAAGAATCCTCAAATTCTCCCAAAAGCCAAGCACACCCCAAGCTCTCCCAAAGTCTCCAAAACCTGTTATCCCAAAATGAAACTCCAATTCCCTCCTAAAGGAATTCAATTTCCCCTAAACATGCAAACCCTCATGACAACACACTAGTTAACTCCTAAAAGGACTCCACTCCAAAATTGAAAGAAAATAACAATTAATTAATTAAAATATCTTTTAATTCCACAAGTCAACTTTGAATCTTAAAATCAAGTTGAAATCTTTGAGTTTGAAAATACTCTTTCAACAAAATCATGCACATGTAATTAATAAAATATTAAATTAAATAAATTGAATATTTAAATCACAATAATCCATGCAACTTAATATTTAATTATTTAATAAAGCATAAAAGCATATTTACTCTAATTTTTAATTAAATATTAATATTCAATAATTGCACTTTAATTAAGCTTTCAATTAAACATAGGTATTTAATTTAATTTTCAATTAATTAAATATCCTATATTTAATAATTAATAGCAATAATATTTAATTAAATAAATAACATGATATAACACACAAATAACCAAATCAAGCACCTGAAATCGAACACAAGCAAAATCAAACATGATCAAGGAAAGGGATACACGAATTCCCATCAACTATACGAATTTGGTAAGGTAGCCAAACGAATACTTGTCCACTAATTAGGACAATTAGGTTTAGGATAGGATTTGGACTTGAAAACTATCTCCCCTCTCTTACCATTGAGATATTGCAATAGGGCACGCTCACTCTTGCCAATTCAGGGAAGACATAGCCTGATACCTGCAAACCTGTCATCACAAAGACGAACATACATGCATATATAATATGGCAAATGATGGTTGAGACTAGGTTATCGTGTGGATCTTGTTGAAGCAAGTAACTATGACTCTATCCCATACCATACCAAGCACATCAAACAGTAACGCAAAACATACAATGATCCATGTGCATATAAATCTAAGGCCAGTATTGTCAGAAAACCATAATCAAAATGAAATTCTAACATATACATAAGCATCATTAAATAACCATGAATCACATGTACACAGAGGATATAACATACAAAGAAATGGATTCATAACATAATAAGATGCAATACATAAATATCCATAAGATCAACTGCAATAAACCACACATACAATAAAAGGCCTAAAAGAGTTCGGCATCCAAAACTGAAAAGCAAACTAAGAGGTGGGTATTACATATCGAGCAACGCGATTCTCAAGAGGATCCTTGTTTGGAACTGGCTATTATTCCTAGTGTATTAGATATTGTCCCTCTTGCGAGTTGCCCACCTTCCCTACATGATATAAACCAAGATGGGGAGAGTAGGCGATGCGCTTGATTGGCTTGTCCTTCATGGTAGCCCTTTCTGTGTTTGCCTGTTGTATTATGCTTCTCCCGTAATGTGTTTGCTAAATGTCTGTTAGACTCTTTTATATGACCCTTGTTACTTTGTTGGTGCAAGGTGATAAAAGAATCAAACCTATTGTACAATTCCTCTATATGTATCTTTACTCTTCTATATGTTGTTTTCATGTTATGTTGTACTTGTGCTATTGTTCATAAATGTTTTCCTTGTGTAGTCCGCTTGGATCTGCGACATGGTAACACTGATTCTTTTTGGTCTCCATGTTGTGGTCCGAAAAGATTCTTCTTCATAACTCTTGAGTTTTCTTTCCTCCATTGTGATTGTAATTCTACTTTCTTTGGGGAATGATGTCAATTCATTTGCAATAATATCATATTTATATATACATATTATCTTATGATCATACTAACCCCACAATAGGTAGATCCTTTCTGTGTTCTTTGTATGTTTATGTGGTATTTCCCTTGATTTGTCTTCATTTGGGGGCATCTCGTAGTGGAGACGTAATCAGTAGAGTTGTTTATGTTTTCGTTAAAGCCATTGCTCTTGTTAAAGTGTTAGCAATGACTTTAACGTGGGGGCATACGCTCTACTCACTTTTTACACATGCACATTCAAAATATTTTCAAACTTAAAACTTTCTCCCTTTATGGATTAAAGACTAATCCTTAAAGCATGGATATTTACCTTATAGGATCTCTTGATCCCTCTAGTTTAAATTTATATGGATCTCTTGATCCCTCCGGTTTTAATTTACAATATTTTGATCTCTTAAGGTCGGAAGGTGTCCTTAGGACCGAATCTCCCTGATGGGTTGACTAGTGAGTAGCCACATTCACTAGGTGGTTCAAGTCCATCTTTTCAGTTGCACTATTTTCTTGTGTGGTTCACAATTGGACATAAGTTCTCATTGGGCGAGGTAATCACACCCTCTCTCTCTTTCTTCTTAACTGGTGATGTCTCTCTTATCATGATCTTATGGTTGATAAAGACTTAAGTCCCTGGGGGCTTGAGGATTCCTTTGTCCCTTTTGATTTTAATAAGATTATATCTTCTTCATGATCTCCTTTACCAAGAGTTTGCATTGAATCCATACTCTTGCTAAAGTGGGGGCTAAATGTATAGTCAAAAAATGGAAGCACTTCCATTATAGACTGGTTTAGCCTTCCGAGTAAGTAGTTTGGGGTCATGTCAAGCACCTCGAATGGGCCTCTGACTTGGATCTGACTTTTTCCCCTGTTCTACCCCATTTTCCACTTTTCTCCAGCCTGTTTCTGACACCCTAAACTACAAATTGTGATTTTTGACCTCAGGGTCAAAGTTGACCTTTATGGGTCAAGGTCGACCTCGACCTTGACCTAGGTCAAAATCAACCTTTTTCTGACTCAAGGTCCAGATTTTAGGTTTCTGGGGTTTTCGGAGGTCGGGCTATGGAAAGAATTAATTCCCGCTTCCGGGTCAGCTGTTTTGGTCTTTGGAGCAACAATTCTTAAATTATATTTAATATAGGTCCTCTTTTAGGGGTATAGGTCTAATTGGAATTTAATTCTCCTATGTAGGCCTCTTTAGAAGATTGTGCCCTAGATTCATATATAAGGAAGCTTTCTTCTCTCATTTTTTCTAACCATGATCATCAACAATCTAAAACTTGAAGACTTAAGAAGTGAAATCTAAAGGTGAAGAAGCAAGATTTGAAGCAATCTAAGTATTTGTTGAAGCATTCATCTATTCTCAAGCATTCAAGAACTTCTCAAGCACTCAATTCATCAAGGAGATCCATTGGTAGCCATTGAAGGATTCAAGCTCTATGGAGCCCTCTTGTTGAAGATTTCTTCATCCACATTCTTCCAAGCCTCTTCCTATTCAAAGATCCATTCAATATTGGTGTTGAAGATCTACAAGCAATTGATTTGAAACATCCTACATTCTACATTCTACATCCATTTGGTGCATGCATACTTGTGGATCCACGGATTCAAATCTGCCACAAGGGTTTCCATACAAGCAAGGTGAATTTGTTCATTTACTTTGTTTTATTTATGCAATTTCAGTTATACTTTGAGGTTAATTCCAAAACCATGGTTTGACCAAGGCAAACCCCTCTCCCCCCAACAAACAAACCATTTTTCTTGTAGTGATAGGTTCAGAACAACAAGTTGGAGTGCAGATTCAGATACCCTTTTCAGCAAACTATTGGGATCTGAAAATAGATTTTCTGTCAGAGATTTTAGAGGTCAATTTTGCCCTAGGTCAGAATCGGAAATTCTAGGTCAATGGTGACATTGACTTGAGGGTCAAAATTAGAACTGTGCCAGATGGAAAATGATTTATGGGTTTTGTCCGTTTCTGCGTTTCTATTTCAGATCCAATTGCAGATTTTCTAGAAACTCAGTGCAGACCCCCGAAAATAGCATTCTTCAGATCTGTAAGATTTCAAGGTTAGTACTTTTCTCCTATTCATTTCAATTAAATTTATTAATATTTCTAAATCTATCACACATTCTTCTCTATAAATGAATTTAAGATCTTCTTTATTCTCATTTCCAATTGATTGATTCATTTATGCATTGATCCTTCCTTTGGCGTTAATCAATTTGGATCCTTCCTTTGTGTATTTGAGGTTAAAAGGAACATTTTATCTCCCCCACACATTTCAATAAACATTCTAATTTCAAATGTAACAACATCCATTTCATATCATACATTAAATCCCTCATCCCATTTTATTTGTTACATTTCATATGTCACATTTTTAGATCTTACACCTTCATAAAAATTCTTGTTATTATAACTATAATACATTAACTCATCTTCAAGTTTTAAATGAGATTGAGGAATTGACTAAGGTTGGTAGTAAATAAATAAATTTGAACAATCCAAATTTAATACTTTGTTTTTTCTTAAGAAAAACATATCAAATTGATTATTGAAAAGGTTGTGGAAAGAGGATCCTGAAATGAGTCAAAGGTATAACCCTTGACCACAATTCAAGTTCATATCACAAAATTTATCAGACTACAACTTCCGTGAATCATCTTTATGCAAAATTCCTCTGTTGCTATTGTTTTCCTTGTATATAGGTGTGATGCTTTGTCTTGTCAAAAATCTCTTCTAAAGCCGATGCATTGCTTCTTACATGTGTTACAAAACAAGTTTCCTCTGTTAACATGGTTTTAAAGGACTACCAATCTCACTTATAAATTTTAAAACATAAACAAAAAATCATGCAACACGAATAATTTACAATTGATAGGTTTTTTGACAGTATTTAGCTGGCTCTCCGGGCCATTAAAATGATTTTAAATATTTTATTAGGAATACCTTGTATATAGGAAGAAACCCCTTTAAGAGAATATAAAAGGTAAGAAAGTTGTGTCTTCCTGAAAGGAGAATTGCCTGTACAAATATAACAACATAAAGTGTGTGCAAGGGACAAAGGTGCAGGAAGCTTCCTTGAAGCTTCACAATGTTAAATCTGGTGCCTTGACATTGCGATTTGAATGGCCTGCTTAATGCCTCACACTAACTTATTTTTTCTGATAGGCTTTCTTCAACTTTTATAGAATAATTTACCTGAGGCTAGACCAGGTTCATGAGTCCATGGCTGATTTTCCTGGTGTATTCTATGCATTCTTGTTATCTATAAATGTTTGCAATACGTTTTGCATTTGCTTCAGGGTTGTTCTAAAAGTTAAAGTATGGTTGTCATGGTTTTTTGAATAGTAGAATCAATGGATGCATGATTGATGATGCCTTACACAAAGCCAATTTATATGTTGGGGATATCTTTGTCTCTTTGGAGTTAACGAAATAGTCCTTATTTGGTGAAACCCTCTTTATTACCATAACTTCTATAAGTGATTCATTTAATTTAGGAAATAGTTTTTATTCAGTAGAGTCCTCTCTACCACGAAACCTTCAAGTGGAACCTTCTCATATGAACAATTAGTTTCTATTTGATTCAGGAAATAGTTCTTATTCAGTGGAATTCTCTCCACCACCGAAACTTCAAGTGGGACATTCTCCCTATATCATTGGAAGGTTGACTAGGCTCATCTTTTTCCTTCGAAATGCCTCTTTTATTTGTCATTTTCTATGTTGATTTCTTTTCAATAGTCTATTAGGTGTCTGAATAGTTGAGACACGACTCTCATGGTTGTCTGAATAGTAGAATCTATGGATGCATGACAGATGATGCCTTTCACAAAGCCAGTATATAAATTGGGGATATATTTTTCTCTTTGGAGTTAAGGAAATAGTCCTTATTCAGTGGAATTCTCTCTACCACAAAAACTTCAAGTGGGACATTCTCCCTATATCATTGGATTCTTTACTAAGCTCATTTTTGTCCTTCAAAATGTCATTTTCTATGCTAGTTTGTTTTCAATAGCCTAGTAGGTGTTCCTTTTCTTCAATGTAATAGTTTCAACAATTTCCATTGCTCTGGTATCAAGCATTTTGTCAACACACTACATAAAGATTATTGTATTTTTCTTCTCATTTAGTGTTAGAACAAGTCTTTCTTGAGAATGAATTTGTAATACCAATCATTGCATCATGCTTAAAATGTCAAGACATAACTTAATATTCATCAAACATGTATCTGATTTTCTTTGGCAAAAATGAAAGTCAAGTGTTTTTTCATTCCAGTGTTAGTCCTAGAAACCATGATGCAATTTCAGAGACAGAAAAAGGTGGGATATCATTATCAAGGAAGTAAATTTATTGAGAAGCTTCAACGGGACTTCTTGGAGCGGGCAAGAGAGTTTGTGTTTTTCCTCCTTTACCCATATAAGGCATGTGTTAATGCTCGGTTAGACATGGAAGCATAGACAAGGCAAGTAGACTATTTAACATAATGGATTAGAGAGGTCATCTCGTGGACTGGCATTAACTCAAAAAAAATTGGTAGGTGTAAATCCAAATTCCATAACCTTTTCTAGTATCCTCCCTGCCTGTACCAAAATGGGAACTTTGAAATAGGGCATGGACATCCATCAAAGCATAATGGGAGGATAATTTTTTGTCAAATATTATACATTTTAGTAAACATGTATGCAAAATATGGAAGAATAGACCAGACATGTGAACTATTTGATAGAATGCCTCAAAGAGATGTCCTCATGGAATCCCATGATTGTAAGAAATACACTAAAATTTTGATTTATTAAAAGACTGTTGAAACTTTCAAGCAAGTGCAATTGGCAGGTGTAAAGCCACATTTCATAGCTTTTTCTAGTATCCTCTCTACCTATGTCAAAATGGGAGCTTTGGATCAATGTATGGACATCCATCAAGGCATAGTGGAAGCAGGATTTTTGTCATATATTATTAGCAAAAGATACAAAAAAAACTTGTCAAATGTTGTGGAAGGATATACAATGCATGTGAAACATAAAGATGTTATTAAAATGAATTTGCATAAAGAGATTGTGATGTAAATTCTAATCATCATGTATTATTGTCCACAATAAATATTTATATATCAAAATTAGATTTTCATAGCTACTTCTAAGACATGTATGTATACATGCAACCAACTTTACGTTCAATGTGCTACTATTTTGCAAGTCATGCATGTTCATAAGGGGTTGCACATACTGAGCCATTTATCTTGGAATCTTAAACCAACATTCCAATTATGTTTTTAGCATCTAAAATCACATTATATCATTCAAAGTATAACAAATGGTTGTAGCACACCACTACAAAAAAATGTGATGACACTCTTCTACGTTCTATCAATATAATCTTGTGTGCTTACAATAGTATCTTGGATAGTTTCAAACATGTGTAACCATGTCAAAATTATGTTCATTGTACTAAATTTGGTCCTTTTCTCATTCATTTTCCCTATCAAGATCGTCAAACCAATTTTGACGCTTGCAATTTCATGGCATTGGTGCATATGTAGGTGTTCTAGTGGATATACTTAACCTTCTCCTCACATTGTGCACTCAATCAAGCCTCTTTGCTGACAAATAGTGTGACCAAATCCATCTTGTACAGAGCGAAATGAATTTTCACTTGGATGGTCTAATCCAAGTTGGGATGAGACATTTCTACTCTCGGCCTTATTTGACAAGTCCTTTAAATGTTACCAATGAAAGTAAGGGTTGCCAAATCAGCTGTGTGAGTTGAAATTCCTTGAAACTTGTCCAACTCTTGTGTTATCTGTAGCCTCATTTCTGTCACTACATTTTCATCTCTATTTTCAATGGTCTACAAAAAAAAAAGACATTTCAAAAATTATATAATCAAATTAACAAAAATTAGAATAACAAAAATGTGGTTATAAATTCACATGTGTATGTGTAGAATAATCCTTCAAGAGTTGACAATTTTCATTATCTATAATCTCATTAAATGCATTAATTACATACATTGACATTGCAACATATTTTAAAAATTAAAACACATAGTTTGCAAATAATGGTATAGCAATAAAATAAAATAAAAAATCATGTTTGTTACGTAATAAATGATTAGCGACATTGTTGGGGCATCGTTCTTCTATAGAACAATTTGTACTAGCAATATTATCAAGGTTTACATCCAAGTTGTTAGATATATTGTGTCTTTGTCTCTCTCTCTCTCTCATCAAGTCCACCTTCATCACATGCTTGCACATTTATCCTTGTATTAAAAAATTGCAAGAGCACATAAACATACCAGGTGAGAAGCTATACACCTCATATAAAAAATTGGGACTGGTTTCACTTGTCACCCTCGCTATGTGATCATCAATGTCATTGAAAGTAACATGGTCATCTGAAATTTTCATGGCTTGAACCCAAGATGTGTTTTAATTCTTCTCAATATCAAAGATCCTATAAAAAGCATGTCTCTTACTAGCTTGCACCCACCAGTAATAGACATGGACATGTGTTGTTAGTTGGTGTACCAACCAATCAACACAACAATTTGTAGCACGCTCGATTATTTTCAAGAATCATCTTTTTAGGTGTGAGTGGTTGGACTCTATGACACCATTTGTCTCTTGTCCTTCATGCTTTGGTGTATGGAAACATCTAGCCCGCATAATCTATTAGACCATTGTCCCTTAAAATATTCAATGATAAGGGTTGTGTATCTTTATAGTCTTCAATAAATATGTGAATCTCATTATTTGCAAAATCTTCATTTGTTAAATGATGCACGATACATCCAAGTCTATCAAACATCTCTTGTCTAATTATAGTATCTTTGAGCTTTGCAATCAAGTTCTTCAGCCACACATGTCTAACATGTGAAGTGCATCGATATACATCACAGTGAAACACTTCTCTACATCATGAGTACTTTTACTTAGTATCTAATTTTATTTTAAGGGGTGTCTTGAAATATTTTAAAAAAATTACAAGGGTTGAATGACAAATGAAATGTACCTAATAGCTTTGATTTCGGCAACTGCATCATCCACCATAAATGCATTTAGTCTCCAATAAATATTCTTCAAGTGAGCCCGTTGGAGTACAATGTGCATCCAATATGCAATATCATGTGCACAAGGCCTGGACATAATGACCCATGCCACATGCACCCACATATGCTTTGATTCGAATGCAAGAATTGTATACATTGAAAATTTCATAAGACATAAGATATGATGTATCAGTACTATATTTTATTTTAGTGTAAACATTCTTAAGTCAACTCTACCAAGGAATACACAACATAACTTCAGCATATTCATACCAAATGTAGAATCCATGACCAATATGTTGTTGTGTCCATATTGAAGCATCCAATCAAGTTGCTCTGGCAACTGAATCTCTAGCACAAATGAGACCTCCCCATCTCCATCAACAGTGACACTGTACTCTTGATATGTAAACCACTTGTTGGGGTTTGTCAAAACCCATTGTTTCACTGAAAGAGCATCACTACTATCATACATGTATCTTAATGACTTAATTTTGTGATCAATGTTTGCAATATCATGTATTATAAGAAAATCATCCCTAGAAGATTGACTCTCAAATATGGTTATTTTCTCATGCACCATTTGCTTATGTTTTTGATACACTGTATATGTGGGTAGCTCAAAAAATAGAAATAACTTGACGCATTGATGCAACAGATTACTAATAAATGGTACAAAGAAAGACCTCGTTCCCAAAAACTCATTGTTCATTTGACCGTGATAAGGTATGGCTTCCTTGTTCACTTGTTGAACTTGTTGATACCATAACAATGCATGGTTTGGCCTACAAACCATGATTTGGGTGCTAAAATGGCAGGTACAACCACATTGTGTATGTTTGTGACGAGGCCTTCTACCTTTCCCTTATTTAGGAATAGAGGAAGGATCAAATGGTGTTGCACCTTTTTCTTTGTGGTCCTCCGGTCCAAACGTGCACCAATACCTCTAGAAATTATATATATATATATATATATAAGTAATAGGTCGTAGCCGAATAATTTTATTAATTTTACACCTATTACAACCCAGCTCACCAGGAAACCGGTAGGAAAGAGTTGGGTGGAGAAAACCCCTGGTCTTGCCCCAAAAAAATAAAGAGATTTAAAGTATAATAAGTTTACATACATCTCGCTCATATCTAGGTTATTGATGAGGACTTAGGTATCCTCATTTACAAACATATGCCATTTGGCTTTTCAATATAATAATTCTTGATCATACATTAGAATGCTATGACCTACATTCATTTAAACATAGGGATCAGATTAAGGAGATTATCACTTTTCCTTTTGCAAAGAAAATCTGATAATACAACATTTTAAATCACAACTGCTAATCCACGTCCATATGTTGGATGCATATGAAAAACCACTCCTCCTTCCCTCCAATTTTCCTTCTAAGCCTCACTATACCTTTGTTGAGCCGGTGGCTTCCTACATCACAACAAAGAACATCTACCAAACAAATTGTCTATTTGTTAGATAAATGCAATATGCTACAACCGTGCTTATACACATCAATCCTTTTATGCACAGAAAAGTGTTATTCATAAAAATGAGCTTAAGAAGTTGCATTTAGTTCCCATTGAAGCCCCTAGCTTAAACAATATAGTAACATATGAAGGATTTAACTATCTACCCCACCAAGAGACCATATTTCTCAATTTGATTCATTTAGCTATGCATAAAATTCCGATCACAGTAGCTCCATATCACAAAATCATAAAAGGATCCTCCTTAATAATCTACCAATAATACTACCTAGAGAAGGAAACAAAGGATCTCAAAGATAACCAATATCAGTGTTAGCATCAAAAGTAAGAGCTAGAAAACAATCTAAAATGTAAATATGCCTAGACCCCATAGCTAATTCCATCAGGTGGAGCAATCAAGACTACATAACTCAAAATGTTGAAAGCCAAATTGGATCATTCAGAGAGAAACACCCAATACCACAAAGTTACTATCTTGCCATTGTAACCATAATATGGATCATGAAAGTAACATTTTCCTTCTTGCACTTTTTAAACCACAACATGAGAAAGAAAAAGAGGGTCCAATCACATAAGACTGGCTACCAGAGATTTGCCAACAAAGTCAACTTATATATATATATATATATATATATATATATATATATATATATATATATATAAAATNAACATATATATATATATATATATATATATATATATATATATATATATATATATATAAAATGAAGAGATGTCAGAATTATATATAATTATGTTTCTACTTCAATTATTTTGTGTGTGTGTATGTCTAAATGAATGCAAATGGGAAACAAATCCAAATTTGATATATAATTGAATACATATCAAGTAAACTTGCACAATAAAATATCTCCAAAAGATCAATAAACCCTCTGATCATAAAAGATCATTATACTAAGAAAATCTACTTGATAAACATCACCCCCCTCTTCAGAAATCAGAGTCATTCACCGATGTTCAAGCACTTGAACTTTAGACTATCAATTATACCATAATGCAAGTGTTTTCCTTGTGTGTGTGTCTGTGTTTTAAAGTTAGTTTTGTAGTAATAATGTACAGTCATCAAATTCATTTATACAAAATAGCCAAACCCGTGAGATAATTCCAGTATTGATACTAACCCTAGTGTTATATTGGCCAAGTAAAATCTACATATAAGAATAATTAGTCATAGTATTCCTTGCATCAGAAGCTAGATTGTGCATAATGTACAAAATGGCCAAATTTAAAGATTCATAAAATGAAATAAGTCAGCTTCCATAATCTACTACCCTAACTGTCATGAGCTTATCCTCCTATAGTTTATTCTTATAAGCATAATAGTTTAGATTTATGGTAATCGATAGTATAAGATTATGTATATCAGGGTTCAAAATTTATCTTCCTACACTACATTATTTCTTTAGCTTCCATTTTATGATGATCATTTCCTCATCAGACTCTTTGTCTTCCTCAGTCAATTCTTTTGTCTTCGCCTTAAGCTTTCCCCTTGAGTCACCTTTGTGAGGCTCCCCATGCCTCTAGCTATTTTTTATTACTATAGGGGGATGATTTAGATCTTATCTAGGTCCACATTGTCAAACGATAAAGGCACATCAAAACCCTCTTCCCTCATGTAATCCTTCAACCATAGGGTATTCGTTGCAGGGATTTTTTGTAGCCACTTAAGCAGTAAATGAATGTTCCTTTCCATTTCCTGCCAATTTTCATCAAAGGTACTTTTATCTTTAAAGACAAGGATCAACTTCCTTACTACAATCTCTAAGGAATCCAGGCACCCTAGATCAGCCCTCATATAGTCTTCAGGGTAGGGAATTTCCAAATTTTTATTAATATTGAACACCACATTCTCTAACCCTCCTAGAATTTCCTTGATAAAAATTGACTTACAAAGTGTTATGATATATTGTTTATGAATTCTTTCCATTGGCATTAGTGCCAGAAAAGCTCCTACTATGTCACCATTAACTCTTTCAGTAAATTCATAATCAAAATACCTATCTCCAATTACATTTTCCACTGCTCGTCTTGACAAATCATCCAGCGGGTACAAAATGTAATTCCACCTTTCCAGCTTGATATGCCCTCAAAAATCCATTAACCTATTCTCTAAAATATGAAATACCTAAACATTGGTTTCCATCTTTTGTGTTAAGAGGACTAACACACACCATATCGTGAAAGCAACCCCTGACCATATAAAGCCACCATTTGTCTCGTTCATCATGTGCTTTAAAGAACATTGAACCTCTTATAATCATTATCGAGTAAGATATTTTGGAAGGGCCAGAAACTTCTAGAGACATCTGGACGCTTCCAAAAAGGGAAAGAATTACAAGTAACTTGGTTAAAAATTTAAGGAGATAATCATCAAGAATGATATGGTGCACGTGAAAAAGACTATATATATTGTGTGAAGGTAAATATAAATATAAATTTATGTGTGTGTATGCACATACATACATACATACATAGGTCTAGATAATATTATGTATGTTTATATATAATATTATGTATATATATGTGTGTGTGTGTGTACTCATATATATAAGCTTGTGTGTGTGTGTGTGTGTGTGTGGAAGTACAAAGATCTGCATTAACAATGTTTGCCTATCTCCATGTTTGTCAGTGTATATCTATGCTTGTAGGTAGCTTTGATTTCCAGCTCAATTAATGTATATCGAGGAAGGATCCAATAGGATAAATTTATCTTCTAATATCATCCTATGAGCCTTATCTAGTTTGGTCACTTATCCATTGAGAGGTGATTCCATCGGCACCAATATTTGCTAATTTATTTGCTCTTGATTTACCTTCCCTATAAATATGGTTGAAGGTGCATTTCCTGAAGTCTTTGATTGATTTTAGGGCTCTAGACAATAATGTGTTAAGTTTCCACTTTGGCATTGATCCTTTTCTTAGAGCATTAATCACAATAGAAAAATCTCCCTCTATTTCTAACTTCTCGATCTCCAATTTCTGCAAATCAGTAGCTCTTTGTTCAAGGCCATAAGCTCAGCTACATTATTGGATTCTAGTCCTAATGGTTTTGTTTTCCATGCTACTTCTATACCATTTGATTTATGGGTACTCCTTCCAGCTCCAACCTTTGCTGGGTTGTCTCTCGGAGCACCATCAAAGTTTAATTTGAACCATCCCACCGAGGGGGGAGACCATTTGCACTCTTCTCTTCTTTTCCTACTCCCTTCATCCCCTATTCCAACATAGGGAGGGATCTTGAAACATATCCATCTTCCTCTCATCCTTTCATCCCAACAGGTCATCTTAGCCTCTCTCCTAGGCAAATTCATAATTCCACTTTTCACAGTTTCAATGATAATTGCTTCCATTTTATTAATTAATTATTCCACCTTCCTTTTCTTATCCCTAAATATTCATCTATTTCTCTCCTTCCAGAGTTCCCAGATTACAATTCAAGGGATAATTACCCATATCTTACTATATATGATGTCTTTGTGAAGGGTTGGCCAACATTTAAACAAATCCAATGGGTGTTAGGGAAAGTTGAAATCTAATTTAGTTTTCCACACAGCCATTGCCAAAATTGGTTGGCAAATTTACAAGATAGTAGGATATGATCAACTAATTCTTCTTCCTATTCACATAAAGGGCATTGTCTACTTGGACTTTTGTACCCCATTTTTCTAAACCTATCAGTCGTCAATATGTTGTTTTGTAAAGGTATCCATGAAAACATTCCTTCCTTTGGGAGGCAGTATTTATCCCAACACGGATTGAGAGGGATATCCATAGTACGTCTTATTCTGATCAGGACATTGTATCCTTCTTTTGTATCCTTCTCTCCTTCCAGAGTTCCCATATTACAATTGAAGGGGTAATTACCCATAGCTTACTGTATATGATGTATTTGTGAAGGGTTGGCCAAGATTTAAACAAATCCAAAATGGTGTTAGGGAAAGCTAAAATCCAATTTAGTTTTCCACACAACCATTGCCAAAATTGAGTTATTGAATCCCATGTTGCATATTTTATTCATTATATCCTCAGAGTCAAGCTTATAATTTGTTATGTCACTTTATGGGGCTCGACCGAGTGTTGGCTACTCACATACAAAGTATAGAGCATTAAATTGTGTCAGTTGTTGCTTGGATGCTCATTTTGATATAGGAGGTTTTAAAAACTTCTCAAAGGTGTACTTGGGTGCCAAATGTCCTTGTTTGTTGAGACAACTCTTTCAGAGGGATATGGAAATTGCTAAATCAAAACTAGTGGATCAAGAGCAGTTAATGTTTGGAAGTTTACAATTTAGTGAGTTTATTTTAGCAGGTAATTTTATGCATGATGGATGCCCACATATGGATTTGGCAAGTTTCTCTATAATGAGTGTCATTGTATAAAGAAATTTATCATTATGGAAGAGTAGGTGTAAATGGTTAGAAAGTTCTATTTGGAACATGTCAAGAACATGGAAAGTTTTTGTTGTGGACACCACTCGTCTACCTAGGCATAAAATATGGGTACATGGGCACCTACCTTTCATGTACAAGCTCTATAAATATGTTGATGCCTTAGTTATTTTGGAGAGACAATTTCATTATTTTTTGAGATGTAGTTATGCTACCAAAATTAATATGAAAACCTTTGTTGTTCTAACTACTCCTAAAAGTGCATAGACTTTGTACATTGTACTCTAGTCTTTGTTACTAGTCATGTATTTCAACTAGTATGTTCAATGGATCAAACTAATTATTTTATGAGATTATCTCAATAAATATGTGATAAATAGAGCAGAGTGTGAGAAAGATGTATCTCAAGAATGTATTATTCTCACAAAAAAAATCCATATGAAATGTATCATGTAAATCAATATACTTATTGCCTAAACAATCATGGACCGTAACTACGTAATATTGTATCTCTATGTGATTTGTATGGTTAGGGAATGCATTGATATAAATTCACAGATTTTGATTTGGAGGCACAATTGTATGATTTCCAGTGTTAATGGCAACTTTAATATGAATGATGTCATCGTGAATAAGATGTTTCTAATGCTTAAGATCCATGCACGACAAAGTGAAATATTCATTTACACTATTACAATACAATTATGTTTGTTCATTGTAGTTCTTGGGAAGTTCTTTGATAGGATCAAATAAATGAATAAGTGGAAGATTAATAAATTTTTAAGCTTAGCAAACTTTGGAATACACTAACCAAAGGTTCTTGTAACTTTGTGAAATTTAGAAGAACATTTTAATTGAATGTAGGAAAATTATAATGGATGCCACTTGACAAATATTTCTTTTTATTTCTCCAAAACCTATTATCCTTGAAGAGTCATTAGGCTTTTGAAACATTGAAGGCTATCATGTAAAAGATGAGCAAAATCCATAATTGAAAGTGTTGTATGCAAATGATTTTATTTCAAGGTTCTTTAAATGAGTGCACATGTCTTTAAAAGAGTGGAGACTACTCAAGTTTTCATTGTTCTTTTATAATATAAATGGGTTTAAATAACTAATTAGCACAATTTATTATGTTTCATAGAAATAAACTAGTGAATATCATATCTTGTATGCAAAGTTTAAACATGTTGCACTAAAGCTAGCAAGTGGACACCAAGATCACCTTTTCCATTGTATATTTTAGATATTTGTGTAATATACCTTAGAGGAATTAATTACCAAACAACTTCAAAAGAAAGGGTTGTGTAAGGCAAATGAGTACATATTTGGAAGCCTTATTCTTATCATTATCTGCTTCTTAAAATGAGCTATGCCTTGCAATAGTGTATCTAGGGTGGAAATGGGGATAAGAGTAGTATAGTATGTAATATGATAAAGGAGGTGTAATGATGTGTGAGGGGAGGCGAGGGCATATCCATGTAAGAAGGGGTTGTATGATTCAATGGATTTTATAAAGGGTGGAAGGAATTAATGATACATGATATGGACTAAGGATAATATGTAATTGCTAAAGAAGTGGGGATAATAATAGGGATAGAAGTAGAATGGATCATCCATGAAGCACGTGGAGTAGTGAAACATATGAAGTAAACGAATATGCAAATAATAGATCATATGGTAGGTGGATATGGTAGGGGGAGTGTAACTACGAGGTGGTGAATATCAAGCAACATAATTAATGACGAATGTGGAAGGTGTGCCAATGAGGGAAAAAGGATTGTACAATAGTAACATAAAATGTAGGAGTAATAATACATGAAATAACATGAGTAGTGGGAGTCTTGGAAGTGGTAATTGCAGGGGTATATTTAGAAGAATAAAAGGGTTGTGATGGTACACTAGTTTCCACCAAGTACCTTATGTTTTGAACTATATCTTTGTCAAGTACAAAATTCACAAATATTTAAGGCAAGAGTTTGATCGGTTATTGAGGAGATCATACACAAATAAGTGCATCCACAAATAATTATCTCATACATATAAAATATTTTTTAGTTGTATATGACACATAATCAAAATCTTTATGGTTAGCACGATCCTTAAAATAACTATCAACACAAGCACTATAAAATAGCTTATTTTCAGTGTATTGAGCAACCATGTTAGGGATAATAAGAGCACTTCTTTATAAAAGAAGATTAGAGTTTCATGTGGTTTGTGGTATTAACAAGGAAACATCACTGCAAGAGATGTAAAGGTGGAGTTTATCATTCTCTCCTAAATATAAAAACCAACAAATGTACATGAGATCATAGTTAAAAATGAATCCCTAGAGGCAAATCGAAGGTCCTTGTGCGTGCCCGAGGGATTCCATTATGATTAATCTTAAGGTTCTTCACCCATAGTGTAACACCCTTACACCCCTTACAGGGAGGGACCCTTCTTCCCTCTATCTTATCCAACAACATGAGGATAGCTAGTTCTAGAGCTAGTCTTATAAGTCCAAGTTCTTATAGGCCCATCATCGAGAGCATATTTAAATCTAAAATCATATACAGTAGCAACACTAGTAGCATAACTAGATGCAACAAGCAAATCCAAGGTGGTAAAGACATGCAAAATCAAAGTTACATAGTAAAATCACATGTCTTAAAATAGAAATAAGTAATGGACACAAATGAGAAAACATAATAAAAACCTAAGAATATATGAAAGTAGGTTAAAACAATAAAAAATATAGATATACTTTAAATACTAGTGTAGAATGTAAAATCCCTAAGCTAAAACCCTAGGAGTGCGAGACAATTTGGGTTCACCAATTTATATAATGAAAATCATTGCTCTATGTATATAGAATCCAACCTACTTAAAATAAACATAATTACCAAGCACAAATTAAACTGCATTATTCAATTGAATCAATAATTGTAATTAAAAAAAAAACTTGCAAGGGACTAGGTTGCCTAACTGTAGAATCAATGATGGGATAATGTCATTTATGACATGTAGAATTTGTTTTCTACTATCCAAAATTATAACCTTGACATGCCTACTATCTTAGAAATAGAATTGGTATAGAAACCTTAAGGTTCAATCCCAAGTGTTGTGAGTTCAATTCTAAATGTCTCAAAGTTGAGCTAGGTTGGACTTTGAACTAGTAGAAATTAGAGTTATCAAATTTATTCGCTTTGACCTTTGATGTTTGATACACTAGCAAGGACTGTGGTGTCTATATACACTATTAGGGAATTTTTTTTTTCTCTCTTTTGAAATCCTATAAATATCGTGTGGGGGCAAGAGAGGGTCACTTTCAACTGCGACAGTGAAGGAACCTACAGTGGGGAGGAGAGGGTTACTTGCAACTGCGATGGTGAAGGCACCTGCGACGGTGACAACACTTGCGGTCTTGCTAGTAGGGTTTCTAGGAACGTGGCTTTTATTAGAGACAACAAGGGTTACCAAGAACAATGCTTTTCATCAGAAAAATGAGTTGTTGGGCCTAGATAGTGGAGAGATGTCACGCCTATACTTTTTTATCTCCCTTGTCTCCTATTTTTTTCTATTTATTCTTCACACTTTTCCAGAGCACTTAAAAATCAAAATAATGAAATATTGAAAATTAGACGCTGGTTAATTGGAAAACCACATGAAAACTAAAAAATATTTAGGCAAAACTTAAACAAATCAACACTGACAAAATACACAATCAATATGGGGCCCAACCCTGATGAGTCTGACAGTAACCTAACGATGGTTTTCCATGGACCCAGTATGAACAGGTCCCATTTACCAATTGGAAGCAATTTTTTCTATCTGAATGTAGGAGATGGGGTAGGATTCAACTAGAATCTCCAAGCCCACTTGGTGGACCAATGGTTAACCTTTGGTTTTGCGAGGGTTGGGACCAAGCTGCAAGTGGGCCTCCAACACCTCAATTTTTAACAACATTAGAAAGTCTAATAGGGGCCTGGGAAACTGTTATGGCATATTTTCTCTAACAAGCATGTAATACAGGTGAAAGATTAATACTGGTAAACACAAAGCAGTACAAAGGTATTTTAAGGCGTAGATGGAATCAAAAGATTAGGTAAACAAATAAAAGACTTTTTGCAATGATTTTACCAAGAATTAATGCAATCTATGACAAGACCTACCAATCTAATGTGAAGCAAACAACACAAAAAGAAAATGAAAAAGAAGGACTACAAGAACAAGCTAAGACCAACAAGAACCCCAAATCGAATCCGAAACAGGCAGAAACAGGTATGACGAACAAAGGGTACAACAACAAAGATAAACAAGACAATAATATTTTATATAGTCCAACTAAAACACCATTATTGTGGTCTTTAGAGATATACATGGAAGAGCTCGTGGACTTAAAAAAAGGGTGGAAAATCTAGAAACAAGGAACTGGGAAGAGGGGAACAAAGTATATGAAGCCATAGAATACACAAGCAAAATAGAAAGGGAAAACAAAAATCTTAAAGAGAAAATATCGAACATGAAGATCAAAATGGATATAGGACAATAAGAATTTGAGGTATTAGAACAGGGACTGGAACAATTCAGAGTAACATGGAGTAAAGGAAAATAAACAGTGAAAGAAGCAAACACCATTCAATTGAAGGAAATTCAATCAACTTTGGCAGACAAAATTTAAATAATCTCAATTAAAGGAAAGGAATAAAGAGGCCAAATCATGGTCTCAAGTGGTAAACGGTTGAGCAAAAAAATGAAAGGGAATCATTGAACAAAAAATCAGAGTTTAGATTAGGGAAGAACAAGACAAATGGGGTAAGGCTGCAAATATCATCATCAAAGGGTTGAAATATTTTAGAGAAAGAGAAAGGACTGACATTCTAGTAAGGGATTTTCTTAGAGATAAGCTGAAATGGATATGTGGCATTAAAAAATCAAGCAGGATATTAAGAGGTTGGATGGAGGAAGGGATAGGCACGTAAGAGTAATCTTGAGAAATATAGATGACAAAAGTATTATCCTTAAAAATAGAGGGCTTCTTAGAGGAACAATGATTTATTTCAATGAAGATCTAACTCTTTCTCAACAAGAGGAACAAAGGAAGGATTGAGACAAAGTAAAGATAACAAGAAGCAAGGGAAAGGGGGCATGGTTGAAAAATGGGAAAGCTCAAATCAATGAGCATTTCTCAAATAAGAAATAGGAAATAGGGGCCCCACACGATCACTTAAGTGTAGTAAGCTGGAACTGCAGGGGTTATCCATGTAGAAGAGGTCCTGGTTTGGGGCCCATAGTAGAGGAAAAGGATATTATTATCCTTGTTGAAACACATGAACATGAAGGTTGCATAGTCCCATATTTTGAAGGTTACAAGAAATTTTCAGTTTGGAACAAAGGTACTGAAATAGATAAAGGGCACAGTGGAACCACAGTGTTTATAAAGGAGAAGTGGTATGGATTTGTATAAAAAGAAGATCCAAACAAACAATACATATGGCTGCAAATAACAGTAAATGAGACATTTTTCAAATTAGTTTCTTTTTACTTTGCTCCGAAAAAACTCTAAGTTCTACAAGAGGCAGAACTTAGACAATGAAGACATGTTTTCTTCATTTAAAAAAGATATCTCTTTATTCAGTAACTCAGGAGAAATCACGCTTGTTGGGGACTTCAATGAAAGGAATAACAACAATCAATCTTTACAACTGAGAAATGTTGAAAAATGAGAGAATAACCTTTTATGGTTAGAAGAAGGCGATGATCATTCTTGGAAAAGAGCCTCTCAGGACAACAATGGGGGCATTTCACATTTTAGGGAAAATTTATTGGGGTTGTGTAGTCTCTTTGGCATGGTTATTTGTAACAACACGAGAAGTTGGCTGACATTAGGGGATATCACTTGCAAAACCTACAATGGACAAAGTGTGGTGGATTACGTGATTTGTTCTCAAAATATTACGTCTAGAGTGTTAGAGTTCGACATTGGAGAAGGTCCTATAGAGATGAAGTCAGATCACATGCCTCTCTATATTAGGTTGGACATTGTTCCAAGTAATCTGCATAATAAACATGACCTCCGTAGGGAAAAGGAAGTTGTTATCAATGGAAGAATACTCATAAATCAGGAAAACAGGGACATATTCAGTATTGTTCTTAAACAATAATTTCTTGAGATAGAAAATACCTTAACTGCTAAAAGAGTCAATAAGGATTTTGAGCATGTGCATAGTAGCTTGTTGATTCTTATTATTCACAAGGCGTTAACTACATATAAAAAAAATCAGCAATAGAAAGAGGGTTGCAAATAATTTTCCGGCTAATCCATGGTATGATGAAGAGTGTAAGGCAGCCAAGAGATCTATAAAAGGGAAAGATTCGAGTAAAGAAGACAAGAAGAAATATGCAAACTTGATCCAAACTAAAAAAGAGGAGTATGTAAATTCAAGATGGAGGGAGTTAATAAATTTGGGCAAACACAATCCCAAAGACTTATGGAAAGAAATACAACAAAGAAGAAAACAAACTGAAAATAGTATTAGAGATTCTCAACGATTAGAATACACAAAGGGACTTTATGAGCATATTCACGAGAATAACTCTCCTCCCATTGTGAACACTTCGATGTTGCTTTTCTCGATAGAAGATATCAAGCTGGGAATAAAGAAGTGAGGAAATGGTAAGGCAAAGGACATTGATGGGCTTCAAGCTGAATTTGTAAAGTGGGGAGGTGATCTCCTTGCCCCCCACATAAAATAAATATTTAATAGTGTTTTTCTGGATGGTTTCCTGAAAGAGTGGACTACTAGTGTGGTTATTCCTCTCTTTAAGAGTGGGGACGTTAATAATCCATCGAATTATCACACTATTATGGTCAATCCTCTTTTCGGAAAACTTTTTGGGTGCATGATGGAAGGTAGAATCAACAGTTGGGCGGAAGGGGAAGGAAAAAAATCAAAAGGGCAAGCTGGTTTCAGACCTACACACTCTACTATTGATCATTGTGTCACCCTTCGACATTTGATAGAGAAAATATGGCACAATCAGGGGGAGAAAATTCTTTCTATTTTGTGGACTTCAAGAAAGCCTTTGACATGGTGCCTAGAGACAAGATGTGGAAAATAATGAAAGAATTAGGCATTCTAGATGTGTATAGAGTAGCAGTACATAGACTTTATGAGAGAGTTAGAGTCAAAATCAGAACTAAGGAAGGAATGTCTGAGTGTTTGGGCAGTGACATTGGTGTGAAGCAAGGATGCTCATTATCCCCCACATTGGTTGGCTTATACATTGATAATTTAGAATCATGGTTAGACAAAATAGATGGTGAAGGGGTCTAGTTGGCTGATTATGTGGTGAAGCTTCTTTTATACATTGTCGATCTTATCTTGATATCAAAAATGGCTTAGGGATTAAGAGATCATCTTGAGGCTTTTGAAGGCTTTTGTCAGGAAGTGGGGATGTAGGTGAACACCACCAAAACAAAATTCATGATTTTTTCTTTGAAAAGAAAGGAAAAACATATTACCTTTCTTTTCGAAGGTAGCCCTTTAGAAATTGTGAAAGAATACAAATATTTGGGGATTGACTTCCATTACAGGCTCAGCTAGGAGACTTGTAGAGTGAAAAGGATATAGGGGGGATGGAAAGCGTCTTATCTGCTTCAAAATAGATGCATAAATGTCGAACTATGGGACTGGAAAACTAGGAAAACTCTTTTTGGTTTGCTGGTCACGCCAGTTGTTCTTTACGACTGCGAGGTTTGTGGAGGTAGCATGACAAAATGTGGGTGGAGACAGTTAGAGAGGATCCAGAAGAACTTAATCATTAGCAGTATCAAAGTCAAGACCTCAGTGCCATATGAAATTCAATTAGTGGAAGGCGGTATTTTCCCGTTGGAGGCAGGAGCGATAACTTAGTTAATAAGCTATTTAAAGAAACTTGAAAACATGGATAACCAACGATGACCCAAAATTGTGATGGAAGAGGGTTTGGTTCACATGAAAAAAACTTGGATGAAATAAAACATAAAGTGGTTGAACACGTGGAACATTAAGTTACAAGATTGCCCTGATACCAATGTGGAAATAAAGAAGTTTGTCATGGGAAAATTTTAGACTGCCATGTGGAATAATAGCATGGGTCGAAAAAAGGCGCATTATATCAAAGTGTTCAACCCAAATCGTGAACATGGGGATAAAGCTTACCTGGGGGCTGCTATTAAAGGGAAGGCTAGGGTGTTAGCGACCCAGTTGAGGACGGGTTCTCATCATCTTGGATGCAAGACAAGTAGATGGAAAAGGCCCAAAGAAGAATGTGAAGAAAGGATTTGTAGGTTCTGCGAAAAAGATGTGATTGAGACCGAATGACACTTTCTCATTGAGTGCACTACATATGAAGACATTCGGGCTCAGTATGAGTTCATCCTGAAGACCGACAACATGCACAATTTATTTGTGGAGGATAAGATCAGGCAGACTGCTAGCATGTTAGTCAAGATTCATAGCAGGAGATCAGACATGGAAAAGAATTTGGATTTAATTTAAGGTTGTGATCCATAGTCCCTTAGATTGATCAGTCTCGTGGACATCATTAAAAATCTTCATTCATTCATTCATTCCTAGGTTGAATCCTTGGATGCATTGACTTTATGACTAAGAGAAAATAGTCAAAAGCAATACTCACAAACATGCAAGTGCCCTATATGCAAATAATGTTCTTTGTCCTTTTAGAAAATCTCAAAGTGTGCTCTCATGATTCTCCTATGCAATTGCTAACTTCTCTTATATGACTCCATGTTAATTAAAGATACATTAAATGTCTTTAAATATCAACTGATACCAACGTGTCACAAAAATGTATAGTAAGTCAACTCATAACAACTAGTAGAAAGATGCATAAAAGTTGAAATTACATTGAAAATCAAAATTTGATATTGAATAAGAAAGAATGAATCTAAATATTGATATTTAAAAAATCAAAATAAGAACAAATGTCTTGAAATAGATGTGAATATAGACAACAAAATAAGACATAACTTATAAATATAAATAAGAATAAAAAAATAAAATAAAAATAAAAATAAAAATCAAGACAAAAATGTGCCATTTGTCAATATATAATTACATTTTAAAACATCCTCTACAATAAACTTAAAACTAAATGAAAAATGACTCGACATGCAAATTTCACCAATTATATTATAGTGCATGCACACGATCTTAATGCGTCTACTTTGCTGACAGTAATTCAACTAAAAAAAATAAGTCCAATTGCGTCTCTTCAGCCTTAGCATTTATCTTCTTGTGAAATGGATGATTGTTAGCATTCAACGTCAGTTCCCTTCTCTCAAGAGGGAACTGTCCATTGTCTGGAAAGGGAGCCATTACATGTGATGAAATGGCAATGCCACTGGGGGCAACTGCAACATGGGCAAGGGCTACACAAGTTCAAACTGCATTCGGCATTCAGCTTCACTTGGGGCAACTGCAACATGGGCAAGGGCTCCCTTTCTCAAGGCTGAAATGCCTTTACTCCATCACTGGTTCAGGCCTTTCTAGCTCCCTGTCAATAGAACAGACACCCACTTCAAAAAAACTAAACTGTTATAAGAGCAGTTTGTTAAACCTTATCCTGAACAAGAGGTGGAAATCAACAGATAGACCATTTCAAAGGGTTTATTGCTCATGGAGTGCACAAGAAAGTGAGGAGGAACCCCTTGCTTCCCACGAACTTGTAGTGGTACCTCCAGAAAGGTGGGATGTGTTGGGACTTGGACAGGCTATGGTACGTGTGGTTCACTGCTTCCCAAATTTCGTCCTAGGCGTATTTTTTTCCTTTAAACCTTTTATTGCATAGTTTGCTTGTAAGTTCTGCAACTTCGTTTATTTTGTTTAGTAGTCAATGTTTAAATGTGTTAGGAATTTTTTTTTTTTTTTTTGGGAGGGGGGGGTGGGGGCGGGGGNATTTTTTTTTTTTTTTTTGGGAGGGGGGGATGGGGGCGGGGGGGATTTTTCGGTTTTATGATTTTTTTTCCCCTTAAACTTAAGCAAATGTTAAATGAATAGCAGATATCTGTATTTATTTATGTTAATAGGAAAAAATTTGGAAGTAAAAGTAGGAAAAAATAATTTATGCAGGCGTGGTGCATATATTTCATCAGGCTGTGTAATTTCAAATCTTTTTTAAAGCTTATTTTCAGGCTTTAAATTACAGCAGCTCAAGTATTATAGGAGAAGATTTTGAATTATTCTTTATGCTTAATTTAAAATTTACGTGGGATCATCTGTGCTGCCAAAATTTAAGCAGCAACTGTAAGGGACCATGGCATGGTTCTGCTTTATTTGTTTTCGTGTTGTACTTCGTATTAAATATAAGTTTATTATTGGAATTAAAATCAGTATGCAAGGTGTTAAGAGCCATCACATCACCTTTGTGATCTCTTAGGATGCTACCCACTATTGTTCTTGGCAGCTCCATTGAGGTTTAGTTTAAGCCATCCATTATATGGGAGACACTAGGAGATTGTTTCTTTCAATTTCTTCGCTATAGGAGTACTAGCGTCAAAAATCTATCTAGTCCTGGGCTAATTCTTGAGGATAGACAACTTAGGTGGATTAACTTCTTTATTTTTAGCCATGACCTGACAGGAGCTACATTCGCTGGAAGCTATCACGATCTCCCTCAAGTTTGGAGATCCCTCATTTATTGAGTTGGATAGAAAGATTTTGAAAAGCCTGATCTTCCAAGAGAGGATTGTTAGTAAGACGTCAATCTTTCCAAAATTTAGTCTTCCTACCACTCTAAATGTTCCAAAAGCTAATATGCAAGACCTTCAGCCATCTTCATACATTCCCATATTGATATAACCAAACCTCTTGGTTGGTCATCACAAGAAAGAATGTAGATAAGGTTAGATCTTAATATATACTTATCCTTTAGAATGTTAGACCAAGAAGAACGTTTGCTTGAGACAAACCTCTTGACTAGTTTTTCTACCAATTTTTGATTGAAGAGAGCAATCTCTATGAGAACCAAACCATCTCCACTCACGCTAAAACAAATCTTCTACTAGGAAGCTAAAGGAGACTTGAACTGATCCCCCACACCTTTCCAGGAAAGGAATACATGATCTTGTTACTTTGGAGATAATGCTCTTAGGGGTCAACATGAAAAAGAACTAGTAGATGGAAGTTGCTTGGAAAAAAAATTTAAGAAGCACCAGCCTTTGAACTAAGGAAAGCCATCTTCTTTTGTATCCCTCCATATTTATGTTGAATCTATCCTAAATTGTATTCCAAAGGTATTTTTTGTTGCTTTGGAGGAAAAGGGAAAAACCCTAGTAAGAGTCCACAATACACCCACCTTTAAAGGAGAGCAACCTGCAACAAAGTTTTGCTCTAATCCACTAGTGTTAGGAAAAACTTCTTGGCCTTTACACTATTAAGTTTTTGTCTTGAAGCCTTTTCATAGTTTCCCAAGAGATTCCTGATAATCCTTGCTTCTGGAATAGAGGGCGAGGAGAAAGCATAGTGTCATCCTCAAATTGTTGGTGGACTTTATCAGAGGATGAAGCTTTCAGCCCTTGAAGGCTGGTTCTATTCTTAAGAAAACCAATGTGCCTGCTTAGGTCTTCAGCCATAATTGTAAAGAGATAAAAGCATAAGGGGTCTACTTGATGAAGGTCGTTGGAGGAGGAGAAGAAAACCTTAAGTAGAGTTGTTAATCATCATAGAAAAGTTGATAGACGAGTAACAATCCTTAATCTAATCCCTCAAGTTTGATCCAAATCTAGATTTCTCAAGCAACCTATCCGAGAAAAACTAGCCAATTTTGTTGTACACCTTAGCGATATCCAATTTGATGAACATCTCTTTCCAAGTATAGGCATGCAAGGAGTGAATGAGCTTATTCACTGTTACAATCTTGCTTGTGATATGCCTTCCT
The DNA here is from genome assembly GCA_018584345.1 of Thuja plicata. Lineage (NCBI taxonomy): Eukaryota > Viridiplantae > Streptophyta > Pinopsida > Cupressales > Cupressaceae > Thuja > Thuja plicata. Next base: position 1,861,763 of record MU226740.1, read on the forward strand.
TTAACAAAGCACCTTGCTCTTTTGAGATTAGAATGGGGAACCATCCCTTTAATCTATTAACAATCACTTCAATTAGGAGCTTATACGTTGTGTTGCACAAGATTATGGATTTGAAGCAATGTACATTGGCCCTGGGGGATAGGGGTATAGGGGGATGGATTTCTGGGACGAGGGGAAAAAGGGCCTCAATTTAGGGACGCTGGAGAGATGGCAGCGAGGGGCAGTGTTGTATATACTATATATATAGCACTTGAAATGCTAGTTATGAAATGTTGTATAACAATATAAGAAGTAAAATTGCAAATGCCAAATACTAAATACTAGAACATTGAACAATGAACAATGAACAATGGAACATTGAATATCGAATTACTAATTAGTAATTGGAAATTAAAATACTATATAAAATTGTCGAATCAGCGAATGGAAGATTTGTATTATATTAAAAATATCATAAAGATTATTACAATGAGTGGCATGTATCAAAACAAGTACAAAATGTCAAGATGTAGTGAAGGGAGGCCTCTAAACATCCCTCAAGGCAAACTCCTCATTGTTGGAACTTAGTAAAGTGGGTATAAAAACATCAACTTGATTCGACGGGATTTCCCCATCAATTTCTTCTTTTGTTTTTAAATTCATAAGTGGGGGTTTGGGGGTAGCAACCTCTAGTGGGGTCAAGGGGCAACGCCCCTTGCAGGGTTGGGGCAGTGCCCAGGGCACACTCCTTGTTGCGATACAGAGCGGGGTCGAGGGGTTGCGCCCCCGCTGCCAAGCACTTTTTCCCTCTTGCGTGGCCTTTGGATTCTTCATTGTTTGAAGCATTTTTCTCCCAAAATTGGCGTGTTTGAATAACATTTAAAAACATGCATTTTTCTTTAAATTCACTTTTAAGGTCGTCTACTGACGGGGGATGCGTAGACATCCCCGAGACGGTCAAGGGACACTTGTGTGTCCCCACGTCTGTTCTAGGGACGCCGTGTCGTCTTGACGACGAAATGGTGGCTGAAAGGCGGTGGTGGGGGGACACCCCGTCCCCTTGTCCCGAGATGTCCTCGTCCCAGGAACGCGGGGGTCTAGGGTGGAGACATGTCCCTATGTTACATTGGTTTGAAGTCCTTAAATTTTCAATAGTCTATATGTTTAGGGATAAGAACAAGGAAAGAACATTAAGGGATTCAAAATGGATCTATAATTTTTTTTTTCTCGATTGAATCCTAAGGGGTCATTCCCCTTCAAGTCCCACAACTTCTAGAAAAAGAAAGTTAGAAACCTACTGGAGCAAGGGGTGCTCCATCACCAACCATAGCAAATCAGGGATTTAGAATAGATCTAGAATTGTATGAATCTTTAATAAATTGTAAGAGGTCATTGCTCATCAAGTTCCACAACTTCTAGAAAAGAAATTTGGAAACCCATTGGGGCAAGGGGGCTCCATCACCAACCATAGCAAATAGTGCTCCTTAATATCTTCTTTAGATATTTCTTACTTAAGAGTAACATTATTAGATTCATTGACTAAATTTGGAATATGATTTAAAAGAGATCTTTTTTATCCCTTCTAGCCATATCCTCTTCCATTGGCATATTTTCCCAATAAGAAACTAGGGGGGTCTTGATGACTATCATTTCTTGTCATGCTCTAGGTAGGTAGCACACTTCTATAAGGAGTGAACCTTGGCATTGATCTCTCGTGACCATCCACTTAGGGATGTCAAACTCATTTATTAGATCCCAAATCTAAAGCTAGCATTAATCTTAATCTTTCTTAGTTTGAAGACTAGAAGCATTGATAATGAGAAAACTAAACATAGGAATAATAACCTTTACTTGACAAGCCATCCAAGACTCCAAAGCATGAATCCTAGACACTTCACCTCTTGATGATTCCATATGATGGCTAGTCTCCTAGTTGAACTTTTGGCCTCTTCACTTATTAGCCTAAATTTCCCTTGAAAAAGAGGATGGGCGTTCAATCGTGAGCATTATCCATCTTCGTTTCTTGAAGCAAGACAATAGGATTTTTTTCTCCAGCTCTCTCTAAGTGTTCTCTTGGAGGGGGAGTTTAATTCTTGTATATTCCAACAATCTTCATAAGGAAACCTTAAATCTATTGGTGTCTACCAAGTTGTCATCCAATGAGATTGATGACAAGATGCAACATTGACTAGGGCTGCATTTTGAACAACAACACACTTGTTTCATCTACAAACTTTGTTGCCTCCAAAACCCCCTTTCTTTATTTAGATCACATTCAGCTTGAAGATTTTCTATTTCCTTGATCTGAGCTAGATCCATCAAGGTTCTCTTGATGCTTCTTGGATTTAATTGATCTTTCTTTGCTAGGGGAATTGTTTTGGAGGGCAAATTGAATTTGTTTCCTTACTTCGGACTAGACAACTCCAAATTTACTCTAGATTCATCAAGGAGCCTTTTTAGGTTACCCCGGAAGTTATACTTTTCAATCATCACATCATTATTACTTGTTTGCTCTGCATACTGATACTGAGTTTCTTCTAGTGCCTTCCCATCCTTTTGGGTAGGATCAGCGTTACTTACCCCTCCATTTCCATCTTTACTGATATCATGATTTTTGTCTCGAGTTGTGTATTTTCACTTTGGTTGGATTAATCCATCTCTATACTTGCTTAAATGCTCTTGGCCTCTTGTATGGTGGACATTTTTCTAGATAGCCAGATATTCTCTTTTTAGTTGGCCATTTTTATGACAACCCTTGCATTTGAAAGGTAGACTTCATTAATCTATGTTTGAATCCTTTTGATCTTTCTTGCTTTTAACATGATACTTTTAGAAAGGGGAGAAGTGAGGTCAAGCTCAACACAAATTCTAGCATAACTTGAGAGGTCCTTAACATGATATGGCCTAGATATATCAATGGCTACTCCTAAGGATTTTGTGATCAACACGAAGACATAAGGGGATCAAAATTCCTAAGGAAGAGCATACACAAGCAAACCAGGGTGGTAGCAGGAATATCCTTTGATGGCTTGTAACGTAGATGCCAACACTTCATAAAATAAACTTGCATTCTAGAAGAAATATTGACCTCCCCCAAAGCCACCATCTCTATCAGCTTCATTAGCAGACGTGTCAATGAAATATCCCCTAGTTCTCCGATTTATCCATACTTAAGAGCGCAAATCATCCAAAGGGTTCTAAGTCAGATCTCAATTTGCTGATGATTGGTTCTAAGAAGACATTTGCTGTGAATTTAGAAACATCAAGGTTGATGATTGGTGATCCTTTAGAGCTAGCTTGTAGGGGTTAGAACCTCTAGTAGGTTGATCCACCTCCTTCTTGCCTCGCATTGCCATAACTACATCAATCTTCTTCTCAAGCATGGAAGAATTAGATCCAACCAACATATCTTGAAAGGCTGAAGAGAAAAGGAAGATCATTGCCATTCTAGCATCATGGAGGAGAAAGGAATATTTGTGGATTACCAGACACCGCAAAAGCTCAGTGCAAACCTAAAGGAATTAATTGAAAGCACAAACCCTGGCAGAGTTCATTTTCAGCCAATACTAAGTTTAAAATACTATGGTAAATTCAATTTTGACCTTGGTATCTTTAGGTTCCGTTTTTAGTTTTGCCCATATATAGGTAATCTCTTCACATTTTATCCCCTACGAGATTGAGACATACAAACATAACAGAACATCATATATTAATGAAGATTGAATGAAACTCTAACTTCGCAGCTCAGTTAGTCTTTAGGAACTAATAAATGCAAATCTCTATTCATTTAGGGCCCGTTTGGACGCAGGCATACGGAATGCCGGATATAGTCAATTCTAGAATATGCTGCAATTCTAGAATATCATATCCTCAAAATGATATCCGGAATATGTGTTCGACCCGTTTGGAC
>MU226740.1:1875267-1886935 GCA_018584345.1 Thuja plicata
ACATACCTTGTAAAACGCCGAAGAGCAAGACTTGTAAAACGCCGAAGAGCAAGAGCAGTAGGGTTTCGAAGGCACGCGGACGGAGGAAAACGAAAACGCGGATGTCAAACGTTCATAAAACGCCCACTCGGACCCGACGACTTAGTTAAATTGGAATTCGAAAATGGGCATGCGAAGATGGTATTCCAATTCCACCTTTTCAAGTGGAAGATGGAATGCCCGTTTTTTTGGTCAAATTGGAATATCGAAATTCCAATTCCATCTTTCAAGTCGACCACAAACAGTGGATACCGTATTCTGAATACGGAATGCAAGAATTGCGGCCGATATGCCGTGGTCCAAACGGGCCCTTAGTTCAAGAATTCTAAGTTCTGGCATTTCTATCATAAGCTTTTCTAGTAGTCTACCACTTGATGAGTAAATTAACTGTTAAATGGTGTCAGATTTCAAAGTTTTGGTGTGAAATTACTCCTTGTCAGTACCTATGGTTTTGCAAGACAACACTGAAACACAGGAGATTATCAGTAATGAAAACTGGTTTCTATGATAAGGAAATATGACATGAAGGTCATCCATCTTAGTAGGGCTTCACAGTTACCACTTTCGAGGACTCATCATATTGCTATTGTACCAAATGCAACTTACATTAAGGTCACTCTTTGAGTTGGTCGTAAAACTTGCAAGTCTGAGTGAGTAATGATTCAAAACAAGCTGAAATGGATCCACAAGTCAGTACTCTCTGAGTTTCCAAAACTTGCTTTGAGGTTTGTCTTGTCTCTCCAAGACCAAGCATGTGACTCAGGTTGAACAAGAGAAGTCCAAATTTAACTGTCGTGTTTCAAATCTTCCATTGAAGTTCATCCACATAATTAGCAGTAGCACCTAGTGTTACCTCTTTCAAATTTCTGCCCCACACAATATGATAACAGATAAAGACATCTGAAGAAATGATGCCACCCCTTTTTTACCTGAAAGTCATTACTGTCTGGTTTTATTTTCCATTGTTAGAAAAAAATTGCAGATCAGTCTCTCTGTATCATTAATTCGGGCCTTTCCAAATCCCACTTCTCTTTCAACTTGCATATCAGCTGTCAAGACTAGACGCAGACCAATTCATCACTCTACTGGATTGCATTACAAACACCTTGCCATATGCAGATAATCTGCTAATGAGCTGTAAGCTAAGATGGACTGAAACAAGATCAATCACATGATATGCCTGTTTTGCTGTAAAATGGCACTCTTAATAAAAAGGCCTTCTGTTGCAAAAATATTCTCTGGTTTTTTGTTTCAATTCTTAAAATGATATTAAAGCAATTGAAGTGGAAGTGAGAATTACCTATCTGAAAACTGCAAGGGGTCCAATTAGAAACTATCTTCTAAACAACCAGCAAAGAGCCTATGAAGTGCAGACTACACAAATTCACCAAGAATCAGTACCATATAGCTGATAGAGTGGATAAGTTTCCAAGAATTATAATAATGAAGTTCAACCCAAATAGTTTCATTAAAACAAAACCAATGGTGGTGCAAGAGGCTTGGTAAATTAAAATCCTAGCCATAAAAGTAGTTATACATATCTTGAATGAATTTTATCAAAACTAGCTCCAAGTTATATTAATTTACAAAATTACGGAAGCCCAAAATGTTATTTTTGGCATTTGGCAGGTGCTTCCCATGCTTTACCCAAATTTTCTAGAACAGTATATGTACAAGTTTGGACAGATTCAGATCAAGAAAATAACGTCCTCCCACAAGCTGAATATTTATCTCCATTGGCATTTAGCAAATTAGTTTATTTAAGTTTAATTTGGGTTGGAATTCCCCAATAATTCCCTTTCACATTTTGTTGCTGTCATCATGCATTTGCAAATCTGTATGTATCAACGTATCAAGACTCTCCTAGGAGGTATCTTCCCATGGGAAAATTTGCTATTTTTTAATATTCCTGGTGATGAGTTTAATATTCTCAACAAGCAAGGGTTCTCTTGAGCTGTGACATGACATGTTCCTCTTCGTGTAAAAGGTGGAAACATCGACATTCTTACCAGCCACTTCCTCTCTCCATGTTCTATTAGCTTTTGCTTATGCTTTTCATATACAAATTATAGTTTGCCTTTGAGATATTGGAAAACTCCATCTTTTCTCAATAAGATCTTTGACCATAGGTAGTTAATATTTTCCACTTCCAGCATATAACAGAGGAACATCATAACTATATAAAGAATGACATGATGTTTTTGTACATATTGAGGTATCCAACCCAAGATTGCTATGTCAATGAGGCAAGGGTGGAGTTAAAGGCAAGACTTGGGGAATGCAACATGGTTGCACGAGAAATGCAATGTGAGAACTGAGTTGTGGCAAGTTTTGATAGCTGATGGGATATGACTAGATCAACTCTAGAAATTGGAGTATTAACTGATCAAACCTCAAATGCATTTTGAATGGTAGTCCACTTCAGTGCAGTTAGTGACAGGAGTTGTCAACTGGAATAACCCTTATGCAGATGTAATCTAGCACTATGGAGAGGAATCACTCAACTTTGTGCTTTAAAAAAATACAACACAACTTGCTAGACCTTATAGAGGATTGCACATAGCAATCAACTAGTTTTGTCAATGATCAGGTCCTAAACTCTAACCAAGGCTTAGGTAAAGTCAAGGCAGATTAAGTTTGACACAAGGGCAAGTTCACAAGTGGATAACCAACACTTCTTGATTATAAGAAAACTTCTACCAGGTTTCATTTGAGTTTCTAGGAAGGGTAGATTCTGGGATGTGCTTTTGGGTACAATTTATTTTCCTTTTGGGGATGGCTCTTAGAATAATAATTAAAAATAATATCTCAAATTTTAAATACAAATAAATAAATAAATGTAAAAGTAAGTTAAACAAATCAAAAGAAGCTGAAATTTAATTATGTATATGCTATATAGTAAAGGGCCTATGAAGCATATATCTTCAATTTATTGTGATATCTCCCAATAAATCTTTTATCGCTACCCCTGCCAATAAATTGCCAAAAGACATTGAATACATATGGTCAATGCATATATGCCAGTTTATTTACCTTATTTTTTGCCCAATTTGCTGCCAATGAAATGCAATAATTTGTGATTAGAAAAAGTGATTTTTTGGCAAGTAATTGTATTTCAGAATAAACTAGTCTAAAGACAGGTCTACATGAAGATGAAGAACTCTTAGTCTTTTTAAGAAAGTGACAAATCGGAAGTCAAAATTAGAATCTCAGTCAATCAGCCTGTAAGATGATAAAATAAGTAAGACTGAATAATCAGAACTGTACAACAAATAATAAATAGAGGAACACATAGGATTAAGTTTAGAAATGCAAAATAAAATGTAGATTTGAGAAAATAGGTCCAGCAATACCTTTCCTATGTTGGCAGAATTTTTTATTCAGTTACAAATGATCCAGCAATCCTCCTCCTTGAATTGCAGGTGCTAATCTACAAGGAAAAAGAATGATATCAAATTGAAGTTAAACTGGAAAGTAAGCAAAGACTGAAGCAACCTATCATGTAAAATGCTAGTAAGAAAGTTGAGTATGTAAGCAAGATGATTTTGGTCTAAAGATGTGTTTGCAGGAAGATGGTGAATACCTAATTTATGTTCTTGAGTAGAACAATCCCAAAAAAACAAATGGGACAGTTCCGTTGTTATTGTGCCTATCATTAAGGATTACAAAGGGAAGCCAAGTTGGCTACTTGTGCAACAACTTAGACTACCAAACAAAAATAAGAATAAATTGGAAAACGAAAAGATAAAGACCTCTTCAAATAATCAAGAAAAAATAGGGCTAGGTTTAGGGTAAAAACCAGAAAAAGTTGCTGCAGAAATCAGGAAAAAATAATCGCAAAAATCACAGAAAATTGGTCAATGACTTATTCAAGCCCTAGAAAATCAAACCAATTTTTTTGAAAAAACTGTCATAAAGGCCGAGTGCCAATAAATTGTGATTTCTTGCAATTTTTTTACCAATTATGGGAACTATGATTGAAATCTTGAAACCACTAACACCCTCCCTTATTCGAAGCTTATCTCTAATTTGACAAATTTATCTGTACTAAGTGGACTAGTTATTACATTTGCAATCTGCTCCTTTGTAAGGAATAATAAAGATAAATTTCTTTAATTATTGACCAACTGGCAGATGAACCTGAATATATTTGATGCAAGCAAGATAGATTGGATTCTTCACCATCTTGAGGACTCCTTGACTATCAAAAAAGTGTGAAGTCAATGTAGTGGGACTAAGGTGAAGAATGTTTAATGTAAAAGATAACATTCACTTCTACTTTTATCCTTAGTAAAAGATACATATCAATTTTTGCAGCATTTATGATGTCTAAATGCATCTGAGTCAAAGCACTAGGTTGTTGATTCCATGGATTGTGCTTGTGATATGACATATGTGAATTCATCTTTAACCTCCAGCTCATTCACTTCATGCTCCTCATTTTCACATAGCAAAAGGAGCAATATAATAACTATAAGTAGAGAATTGAATAACATCAGTGGACTGGCTGACATATATCACGAGAGCATAACTTCTGAGGTGCATGGTGTCATGACTCTTTCCAAAGGATAAATCATAAATTGAATGTGGTGTTCTAAATTTTTCAATCAAGTGGACTCTGGAGCCATTTCAACCATGACCTTAGTTTATTTATGCCATAATTTATAAATCCCCTTCCAAACATTTGCAACCTCAATCCACCCACTGTTATGGGGGATGAAAATTGTTACCAGGACCCAATTTTGTGCCTTCCAAACCTTTTACCTCAGAATCTCAATCAATTACCATCTATTTCACCCTCTAAACCAATGCAATCTCCATGCTATCATTTTCTGTCCACTACTTTGCCACTGGATATGACTTTAAGGTCTAGGAAAGACGAAGTCCTTGTGAAGTTCTGCTCATTCTTACTGTCAGCTAAACCCAAATTCAATTAATAATGATTTTCATATTCATTATTAATCATGCTTGATAACTGTGTCTAAATTTACAATTATATATTTGAATGTTTGACACACATATACTCAAAAATATACATGCTACTCAATTCTGAATTGTAAACTCGAGATTTGTCACCCTTGTATCTGCACCCATACTTTGTGTAATACTGGAATTGAGCCTTAACAAAAAATACTTGTGTGCAGCATAAACTCACTAGATTCTAGAGATTGTAGTTGAGGCCACTTAATTCTTGTCCTAAAAATCTCAGAAGTTTCCTTTTTATCCTGGTTCATTTCCATTATTATCTCAAAAAATTTGCCAGAAGTTCCAAGAGCAACAGGCTATATTGCATGAGTATCATCAAATTGTAAATAATCTTTAACCAAAGAGTTTGAATGCCAGCTATACAATTTGTATGTATCTGTACAGAAACATCCATCTTATGTGCATAATTTTCTGTTTCATTTCCACAAAAATTATACAAACAAACAATATTACATAATGTATATATTAAAAGAAGGGAAAGATTGGATGTAGCAAACAGCAGGATTTGACCTGGGCTTATTTAAAAACCCCTTCTTTGGTCTTCCTATTGTTGTCATTTGGTTTTGATGTACCTTACCGTTGATCTTTTTGTCATTCATTGACCTATATTTCATTGCCATCTTTTGGTCCACCTTTGGTCACTGTTTGGATTCAAGTTCACAATTTCCTTACCAAGCCTTTCTGAAAAAGACAACCATGTAAGCTTGTTTTCGTTACAGATGTCAAAAGCTTTGAAATAGAGCTATGTTTATCGTATTTATGCATATGCATATTTGAGTTTAGGTTCACAATTTCATCATGGAGTCTTTTAGAGCAAGGCAACTGAAGTAAAATTGATTTCAGTATAGATATAAAAAGATAAATAATATAGTATATTTATAATATCCATGCTTGATATGCCAATCTACCACTATTTTGTGCCCAAAATAACGAGAACCAAGCTATTTAATTGCTTGATATATTAAAAGATTCACCTATTCCTCTTCCAGTTGCTTCTGTTAGAGTTTATTTAGAGTCAGATTCTTGTTTCTTTTCCTTCTCCAGCCTCATAGTTTTCTAATGGTCATGGTTGCTGCTCAAGTACTTTCTCACAGCCATATAGCGATATTACCCTTGGATTCGTTGAGGATTTTATTTTCTTGAATTACTTTTTTTAATTCTATAACCTAAAAATTTAGCTTCTTTTTACTGATTTTTATTCATGGTACAGCACGAGTAATCTCTCCCTTGAAGTAATATTATGAATATGAAAATGATACTGCTCGTCAGTATCTGCACATCAAGATGGCCACAACAACATAGAAAATATATCATTGATGCAAACTAATTCCCAGTGGGAAATGTGAACGGTGAGATAATTAAAGCTTATTCTAGTAGGCCTTCAGAGACAAAACCACAAGGATTCGCTCATATTGCCTTTGTATAAACTTTTCATGGCAATCCCTATGGTCAATATTTAACATTTATTCCTACTTTGTGTCTACTCAGTGCAGTTAAATATCTTTGCAGCTTTTTATTGGTGATCTCTTCACATGCCTTTCAGAGTAACATTCTAAGGCATAATTTATTGAACACTTTATAGGCTTTAAATTTTGTAGATTAGATGAAAACCTTTATGACCTGGGTGAAAAAATTTAAATTTCCATGTACTTCAAATACATGTTAGAACTTCTGAACGGTCTATAAGCACGTGCTCTTTTTCTGAAACTTGTTGAAGTACACATGTGGGCACCAACTATAGGGATGCTCTGCAATTTTTGAAACTAGTTAGGAATAGCAAATGGGCCCATGATCTTTTTCACAAAAAAAATCATGCCTGGATTAATTGAGTCCAAAGAATTGTTAAACAGAGAAAATGAGGGATGGAAGGTTCTTGATGTCTGTCTGATTCTGTAGAGACCATGACTAAGGAATTGCTTCAAAAATAAAAATAAAAATTGTGCTATGCCCACTTTTGTAACCTGGGGAGCCCAATTGTTCAGAGCCGTGGCTTTGAAATCCCAGATTGGACTCTAGGATAATGCTTTCATAGAGCCTTGTGAAATTGTAAAGTTCTCTCTACTGAAGGTGACACAATCAAGTACGGAATTGTTCTCTTTAAGTCAATAGAAGCTTTGGGATAGGGAAAGGACTATTATGGTTATCACCTATCCAATTTTATTTTGGAAGCCAAAGTCAAGGATAAAGTTTCTCATTTGTTAACAAAAGTGACACTTTTCTTGGTTAGCAAGGCATTCACTCTTTTTTAGTTTTTTCTGATCAATATAATTTTCAGGTATATAAAAATTTCATGAAATAGAGATCAGAAATACTAGGAATCAATGTTTGTAGTGATGGTTCTCTCTATGCTTATTTATTTATTTTCAATGGTGAAGTCTTCCTGAGAAAAGAAGTTCAAGGATTGTCTGTTATGTACTTACATGCTGAAAACCCTTTTGGTCACTAGGTTGATTTCTCAGGAATGGTTGAGGATGACTTTTTAGAGAAGCTTGGATTGCAAAAGGGAATAAGAAAAGTTGTAAATCATGAAGAGAGGGGGAAAGTTCTTCGGGCAATGGATGGTTGTCATTACAAAGCTGCTGCGGGGGGTTCTCTTTCAAACACACTTGTTGCTTTGGCAAGGTTGGAAATGGGATTGAATGGAGTACCTACCATTAGTGTGGCCATGACAGGTACTGTGGGGAGTGACCCTCTGGGAGAATTTTACAGGTGATGTTCCTCCGTATCCTAGAAGCAATAAATTATGTACTCTTCTGCACACTTCTCTTGCTCCAGATGTCATATTCTATTCATTGATTATATAAAATGCTGTCTTGAAGACGATTTTAGAGATCATAAAATGAATGACAGTTTTGTTTATAAAATATGCTGTCTTCAAGACTATTTTAGAGATCATCAGTGAATGGCAGTTTTTAGCATGGTCATTTTGAAACAGCAGGCTTGTAGATAGTATTGGAATTCTTTTTTAATTTCCTTTTTTAATAATGTTCATTTCTGCATGCATGTGTAAAAGACATGCTTGATTTTGTTTAAAGCTGAAAATTTTGTTTGATATTAGGAGGTGATTTCTGGCAGTTTCATCATAACGTCATTTTTAAAAAGTTTGTTATGCTAGCAGGGCAAAATTGCAACGAGCAAACGTACATTTTCTTTCAAAACCTGTCAAGAATGGAACCACAGGGACTGTGATTGTCCTGACAACTCCAGATGCCCAAAGAACAATGCTTTCATATCAGGTACATCTGAAATTGTTAGATTTGCTGCTCATGGTTGAAGCTTGGCTGGCATACATATTAGTTCACTTTTTAGTAAAACACAGTTTTTTGAACTCCTGTGTTGAGTTCTTGACGAAGTTCAAACTCAAAAGTTAAAACAATGCATGTCTTGAACAAATGAATGACTTTAGCCTACTTTTGAAGTGATAACAAAATGATATGCCATCTATTTGCAGGGTATGTCGTCCATTGTAAATTTTGATTCCGCTCTATCAGACCTGATATCCAAATCAAGAATTTTTGTGGTGGAGGGTTACTTATGGGAATTTCCTGAGACAATAGAAGCTATAGCCAAGGCATGTGAGGCTGCACATAGAAATGGTGTCCTGGTTGCCATTACTACTAGTGATGTGTCCTGTGTAACAAGGCACCAAAAGAAGTTTTGGTATGATTATCATTTAGGAGATCCTTATTTAGATATTTTTGGTTCAATGTGAAGATAGGATCTAACTAAAGGTGTGACGTAACACGTGTATTTAATAAGGGTACTTTTGGTTCAATGTGAAGATATGATCTAACTAAAGGTGTGACGTAACATGTACATTTAATAAGGGTATGCTTAATCACAAAAGCAAAGAGATTGATTTTCAGATAGCATTTCCAACTCGATGCTCCCTTAGGTTAACTTGCATTTCTAGATTTTGCATGACATGGTGAAGCCAGATTAAACTGCATGAGGAATTTGAGAACTATTCCATTTAGAATTCAATGCTATTGTTTATTTTTTTTATTGAATGCAGACATATAAGTAAGAAAATGCAAACCCTTCGGTTTCTCATATTTCTATGCTTTCCTATTGCTGACTGTGTCTATAATGTTGTATTATGCAGGGATATCATAGTCAATCATGCTGATATTGTTTTTGCAAACAGTGATGAAGCACAGGCTTTGTGTGGGTTTAGCACAAGTATAAGCCCAGAAGTGGCTGCAAGATATTTAAGTCATTCTTCATCTCTAGTTTCTGTCACAGATGGTATCAGGGGTTCCTACATTGCAGTTAAAGGTGAAGTTATATATATACCTCCTTCACCCTGTGTTCCTGTGGATACTTGTGGAGCAGGTGATGCTTATGCAGCTGGAATCTTATATGGACTCTTGAAAGGATCCTCAAATTTAAAAGCCATGGGTGATTTAGCTGCCAGAGTTGCTGCAGTTGTTGTAGGTCAACAAGGCACTAGGCTAAAGGAAGAGGATGCCAGTGAGATAATTGAAACTTTTTCACATTCTTTGCCTACTGAAAACCCGATTATGGATAATCACTCATACAGTGAATCGGATCAGATTTCAAGTATTTGAAGAATGCTTAATGCAACAAATTCAAGGATCCCTAGCAGATTTGAATCTTACGAATGCTAAATCATCCAGTAAATTCAGCACAGGAATTGCTGCTTTTGAAGGTTTGCACACTCTGCATAACATATGCACCAGCCTATTTAAAAAAGCCAGTCGGAGACTTGTGCATCAAAATTCTTTGGCAGATAAATCCTTGCTTTCCATTATTGCTTGTGCTTCAGTTGCAATCTATGAACCGGCTCTTGTATTTTCCACTCTGCATTCAGAGTTGTACATATGATGTGTTATTTGAATTAACATTTTTACTAAGTGAATGTCATTATTAATGATTCCATCTTTCATGATGAATGCGTGGTAGGAGCCAAATTTCTCTATTTGAGGCATAGCTAGCAAATCTATTCTTTACTTGACAAACATGGGATATAAAGAAGAAGAATCAGTTTTGGTCTGAGTAATCAAAGAGTCTCTCCTTGGAAGTGAGAGAATTCGGGTCTAACTTCTTGTTCTTGTGCTTCTTTATGCACTGCGATGGAAGGTGACCATGTGGCATTGCGACAAAATAGTTTGTTTTACATTTCTGTTATGGAAGAAAGGGGCAATAGAATATTACATCTGAATGATTCTACCTAAAAAGACATATATGGCTGGTAATCTTAACAGTAAATTGCAGATTGTTGCAATTAAGCAGTATGATAGAATGATTTTTTGGTTAAAAGGTAAATGTGGATTTTTAGAAGGTCCAAAGCCTTTAACAAGAAGTGGAAGATAAACTATACTAGCACTCATACAACTATAAATAAACAGCATATTAAGTCCATCTGGAACCATGCTGTAAGCCAATAGCAAATTACTCAAAAGTATTGGCAAAAAGACAGCACAACAAAACCCAGTGCTGATGTGAATAGAGATCATTCAGAGTATCCACAACATTTGATTCCTCTCCCATGAATTCGAAATGATCATCAATGCATTCTCCTTCCCCCTCATTCTACTTGTTCTTTTTTGGGGCCCAGTTTCATGTAAATTCTCTCTCCTTTTAAGCATATTCAATGGCAATATTGGCAGCCAAGTTCTTGATTCTAATCTTGCTAAGATGGATAACTTTATTCAGTGTGTCATTCAAATCTTCTCGGCTTCTTTCTATTTGGAGCATTTGTTAAATTGAGCCTTAACTTGGGATTGGGGCTGATCACCACTGACTTGCTGGTGCAGCAGGTCCATTCTTATTTTCTTTCATTCTTTATCATGAAGCATTTGAGTATGATGAGTTAAAGATCATACTCCTTCTCAAGGGAATCCAACTTGTTTTATAAATCTTCGATTGAGACATCTTTCTCATGCTAATACCCAGCACTTCCAAACTCTACCCCCTCCTTTCTTTGATTATCATCTTTTTGAATTTCCACATCCACAAAAAGAATTTCTGTAGGTTCATCTCAATGAAGAATTGTTTTTGATTTGCTTGTGTGCAATATTTCCTGCTATATTTAAGTTTGTTACTGTACCAGTTGAAAAACCTTAGAAACTTCTGGGAACATGATTGGTTCTTGATCTTCCAGAATTCTGTATTCGTGTGGTATAAAAATTCTCGGAGAGGGCCTTTCCTTAGCAAAAGGAGGCAAAGATACTCAAGTAAATCAAGTGGTCCTTTCAACTTGGTCATGGGAATTATTACTTATAGTGACTTGGAAGGACAAGAATGTGTCTAAGTCAATTAAGAAGTGAATTATCTTTGTGGGCAAGTGCTAAACGTGGTTTTCCCGATTTGGGTTTTCCACATAAAATCTTGGTGTTCATGTGTTATGTCAGTTCATTATTTGCTTAATAAGCTTTATGGTGGATAACATTGATGTTTGGTTATCTCAGTAGGGTTTTTGGTTATGCTTATTCACCCCCCCTCAGCATCTGGTGTGTGTTCAACATGATATGCATGTGCCCTTATTATGTATTCCATTTTATCCTCCAGAATGAGACAATTCACCGATAAAAGTATTGAAGAGTCTTATATATATAATCTATCATGCAACCATGGAAATGGCCAAGTATCTGTTTGATATAATGAATTGAATCTAATC
>MU226740.1:1886985-1922112 GCA_018584345.1 Thuja plicata
GTATCTGTTTGATATAATGAATTGAATCTAATCTTGATTTGAACTGCTGCTCACATTGGTCTTCTCTGATCTAAATTTGTGTTTTCCTTTATTGATGTATATACTTAAATCTCTCCTTATGTTCTTCGATGCTTCTTTCACTTGAATGGTTTGATGCCCTTCTACCTAAATGGATTGATTGTTGTAGGGCAAGATGGGGAAATAGGACACAACATTAAACCATTCTTCATCTTCTAATGCATCTCTAACATTCTTAGGCTCAAATTCACAAATTAAACAAGTGTCATCTCTGAACTTACTTCTTGTCAAAATTCTTGCTCTTTTATCTCCAATGATTTGATCCCATGGATGGTTTCTTCTTACATATTTAGCAAGTACAGGTTCAATTCTTGGTCCTTCATCATATTCTTTAGTATCTTCATTGTCTTCTGGTTCATGATCTTTTGTTTCAACATTTTCCTCATTCTCGGTTTGTGCTATCTGTTGCCCGATGACATTTGCTTGTTGCCCAGTAGAATTAGTCTGTTGCCCGGTAATGCTAGGCGTTGGTGTCGGTAAAGTGTCAGGCTCTTTCCAGTAAACAAATCTACTATAGTCCTCTGGTTCTTTCATGCTGTCTTCATCATTTAACTCGGAAAATTCATCAACTTTCACATTTCCACTCTCAATAATTTTGTTAGTTGACTTGTTTAAACATTTGTAAGCTTTACTCTTAGTAGAATATCCAAGAAATATTCCTTCATCACTTTTTATATCAAATTTTCCATTTCGATCATCTTTCAGAATATAAAACCTACTTCAAAATTTTTTAAAATAGCTCACATTGGGAGTATTACCATACCATAGCTCATAACGTGTTTTGTTTGAATCTTTCTTTAGTTGTACTCAGTTTAGTGTGTCGACTGTTATGTTGGCTGCTTCTCTCCAGTATGTTATGCAACTTGTTTTTTAATCATCAATGTTCTAGCATAATCAACAATTGATATGTTCCTTCTTTCAACAATTATGTTCTGTTGTGATGTCCTGATAATCCTTAAAGGATCACAAGTTGTCATTAGTATATAAGCAGACAGTTTTGGTCGGTCGGTCATGATCACCAAGCGACAACACTCACGAAGCGATAGCACTCACCGAGCGCAGTGATCACAGAGATGTTTTGATCACTGAGAAGTATATCAATTGAGCGACATCACTGAGCACCAGTATATGAAGACAGCATCGAGCACTAGTCTACACCAAGAGACAATATTTCACCGAAAAAAGTAGATCTTACCTACACGTCAATTAAAGCACTTTAATCTTTAAAACAACTTTTTTATTAGTTGGACAACCGTTTCTTGTGGATCAAGAAAAGCATTAATTGTGGATGTAATTAATTAACTAATTGTATTCATGCAAACTAGGAGATCAAGGTCAAGTTGCAAACCTTTGATCTTAGAGTTTTTCAAGAAAAGCGTGAAATCTAATTAGGTCAAATATTTTATATATAGATGTAATAATCTATCAAGAATGATATGATTATAGCCTCCAAGTATATCTATGGACCAGACAGAGATTTTCAGGCACAAGGACAGATAAAGGAGTATTCAGTTTATAACGAACTACATACAAGGCTACCCAACAGAAAAAATGTATTATCCATCACAATGGGGTGATATATTTTATGTACTTAATGGATTTGTAATCAACAATTTGAGATTGCAGCAATCAGGCCATATATTTTGTTACTCTCTAACAATTGTAGCAAACAACAAAATCCTTTCACAAGGTGGACTTAACGGTCTTTTTGTAAATCTCTTAACCGAGTGCACACATACATTGTATTGTTAAAATCTCTTTATCGAGTAGACTTAACAAGTCTGGAATGTTAGTCCTAACAGGGTAAAATCATCAAAAGTGATCACAACTTGTAGCCCTAACAGGCACCTTCCACTCTGCAGATAGTGAAGCTTTGTGGGTTTCATCCCCACCGCATTTTTTACCTTCTTACAAGGGTTTTTGCGTGATCAGTACTTGTGTCATGTGTAAATGAGTTTCATGAATGTCTCAACGTTTGTTTACATGCATTTACATATATGCTATGATATTGTAAGTATAAAGTAAAAAAGCTATAGTGGTCGGTTATGCAAGTAATGAGTACTAAGGTTTAATTTGTAAAAGTTTTAAGGGTATTGATTCACCCCTCCCCTCTCAGTACACACCCTTCCATTATTCCAACAATTGGTATCAGAGATAGTTCTCTTATTAGTAAAAGTTTAATCACTTGAGAGAAAAGATCTTACAATGGAAAGTTATAAGCTTGATAAAAATATTGAGAATCAGAAGTTGCAAATACAAATTTTCTTTGAGCAATACAAAGAGGCAAGAAACAAATTGAAAGAGTTATTGGCTGAAATAAAAGTAATGGCATCTCGCTACAATGAAACTAACTATCATGAAGAAAAGATACTTGACCTATTTGATTCATCTGGATCTGGATATGGTAGTATATCTGACACATCTGAAGGAACCATTGCAGATCTAAATGAAATCAATCAACATATGACTGAACAAGTAAAAGTACTATAGATTGGTCAAGAGAGACAAATGGTAAGAATGATTGATGTTATGAATAATGCAAGACAAGTTGAATAAGAAAGAACTTTGGATATTGAAGACAAGAGAAAGATTACCAAAAAGCTGCAAGAGAAAGAATCTGAAATACAAAAACTTACTAAACATCACCTTGAGATCACCAATCAAATAGTTCTTATGAGTCACAAGGCCGACCGAGTGAACATGGAACTTGCTAGAAAATTGGAAGTTATTGGTGAAATAAAAGAAGAAAATGAGAAACTGAAGCATGAAGTGAAGATTCAACAACAACATAATGATATGATCAAGAAAGCTGAAGACAGTACATAAAGAATGGATGAATTTCTGAATGGACAAAGAAGACTCAACAACAATACTAGTTTAGGGTACACCGAGCTTGGAGAATCATCAAACCGAGCTGATCAAAGGAATGTATACACAAATTCAAGACCAAAGAAGCGTTCATGTAATCACTATGGAAAACCAGGCCACACATCAAATGTTTGCAAGATCAAAGCAAAAGGTATTCCTAAAACTACTTCTACATTCATAGGTAATTGTTATAACTGTAACAAGCATGGACACAAAGCACATGAATGCAAATCTAAGCTGAACCAACCAAAGAATAAATCTTACATGGAAAAATATTGTCCTACTTGCAACATGCATGGCCACACATTTAATGAATGCAGGAAAAAGGTAAAGCACGTTTGGAAACCTAAAGAACAAGAAAATGCATATCAACCGAGAAGAGTCGGTAATATATATGTTTGGGATTACAACACTTGGGTAAATTGCACAACATGTAGTAGATATGGACATATAGCTGCTAATTGTATGAAGAAATGAATAAGAAGATCTAGAAACTGGACTAACCCTAGAATGACATGCTTACACTGTCATAAGGTTGGTCACTTAAGTAAGGACAAAAGAGAGTGAGTGACAGAGTCAAGCACTTTTGCAAATCAAAATACTATTGAATACATCATGAGAATGAGAAATCAAATGTGGAGGAAAGATTCAAACAATGATAATGTTGGATCAAGCACTACAGTTGGTGACACCTCATCCAATGGATCAGGTGATACCACCACCACCACCTAAAGCAATACAAGTAAGTATGGAACTACACTCTAAGAAGCTATATTTTACATCAGTTCCCATATTTATTGAGAATATGCCAAATTAGCATGAATGAAGATGCACTATGGTATTGCATGTTATGTTTTGTGAATCTAGTTTGGTTGGTCAATATGAACCAAGCATAAACTGCACGTTGGTAAACATGTGAAAGACAATCGAGTTGAGACTATGCACCGAGCATTGTATACTCACCGAGCTGAAGACTTTGGTGTGTTGACCGAGCATCTCTGTTTCGCCGACCAAGTGATAGGTGAAGCATTTAATGCGTCACTTAGGGTATTTTTCTATAAAAGGGGCAACGTGAACTCATTCATTCACCCAACGTTAAAAAGCAAATTGCAGAGCGAAGAAGAACGAGTCAGAGTGACTACATTGCAGAGCGATTCAAAGCACTTTCAAAGCTACTCCAACAGATTTCAAGCACTCATAGCAAACATCCAGTGAGTATCTAGATTCACTAAGTTAACAAGTTATTTGCGAAGAAGCCCTAAATTTAATGAACAATGACAATGACTTCATGAACCTCAAAGATCAAGATGGAAAAGGACAATGAGGTCGTTTTAATAAAGAACTCAACCTGTGAGGAACCTAACTACAAGTTTTTCCCTGAGGTTGCTGCTCAACCTGATGACCAAGGAGCATTTTCGAGTATCCCACCTAGGGTTTTACTAGTTGAAGACAAACATGCATACATTCACTACAAGGTTGCAGATTGGAGACTTTGAGCTTTAGGAAGCTTATCAGAAGCTATGCAAGGACAGTAACCTAAGGGATGAGTACAAGCACATTGAAGTGAAAGGGTTAACAATGCACTACTGTTCCCAAAAGATTTCAAAATGGAATGGATTCACATTGTGCATAGCCAAGTGCATGATGGAAAGATGTGGTTAGATAAACCCAAGCCAATCACAAAGGATGTGATTCACGCATTGACTAGATACCCTATAATCGAGAAAGCAAAAGCCCTAAGACACCTTGGACGCCCGGAGATTGAAAAGTTAATTGGAGCTGAATGGGACGGAAGAGGTCTGAAGATCAATTCAATCACCGAACTTGAAATAAAATTTGGTGCGTATGTGATTGGATATAAAATATTTCAAGCCAACAGATTGAATAGTGTTGCTTGTGGAGAAGTCGACACTGCATACAAAATAGTGAAGAAGGGATTGCAACTTGATCTAGCCGAGCTGCTACTAAAAAAACTTGAAGAGAACATGAGAACAATTAGATCAACCTGATCTAATACATGTAAGTTTAGTTCCCTACTAATGTGCACATTCTTTTACTTCCATAATTTATTTCCTTCTATCGGTAATGTCACTTGGGACACCAACCGACCCATCACAACACAAATTAGTGATTACACTAAATCACTTGGAGATAATTTCATACCCCTATTGGATGCCTACTTTACATCATTCAAGAATAGGATGCAGAATAAGATGAGAATCCCTGCCTAGTTAGTTGATAAATACAAGGATGAGATATGATTTGTAGTTGACACCGACACAACACTCATCAAACCTGCCAACCCAAGAACAACATGGTTACCAGCATTAGACTATGGAATTGACATAGATCTATCTACAAGAGATATTGAAGCCCTACTGAATGAACCAGTTGACAAATCTGTAAGAAGATTTGGCACATATGAGGAAGCCAAGTCAAGAATTAAGACTGGTTTAGAAGTCAAGAAAATTGGAAGGAAGAAAACACTAATGGTGAATACACTTCAGAAGAAACTTTCGGTAACTGATGAAGAGTTGGAAAAATCAATAGACATCACCGAGGAATAGACACCCGTCGGTGAAATTAAAGATTTAAGTGATTCAGAATCTACCGAATAAGATGCAGAGTGACCACCGGATAAGAAATGTTTTTTTACTGAAGTAACGACTACATCTAGATAAAGGAGCAAAACAAAAAGGTGGACTCATCACCCTTGAAGAAAGGAACTGTAAGAACATATCAGAAAAGAAAGGTAGACTCAATCGAGCAACCAACACCAAGACAATGAAAGAAATATATAAGAGGAAAAGAAGACAAGGATGATACTGAAGAGGATGAAAGAGAACAAAGAATCCAAGTAGAAAAGGCAAAAATACCAAAGATAATTGATGGAATTTCAGAGTCAATCATCAAAATAGATAGTCTACAACATCATAAGATTAGACAATGGGGAACTCTGTCTACCAATAATAAGGAAAAAATAGAAGAGACCATCATTAAGATGATGGTTGCTTACAAATATGTACCTATACAATTTGGAAATCATATTCCATAGGAGCTATAAGACAAGATATCAGCTAGATGGACATATGCATTGCACACAAAGAAATGGATGAGAGAGAGATCCCTAGTTACATTCATTCCTAACTCCACAGTTGAAGAAATTGACTCCACCATGAGGGAGCACGCCAATAAATTTTCTGCAAAATCCAGAGGATACAAAGTATTACAGAACAAGTTAGAAGATATTGACAAAGAGAGCAATAATATTTTCTCAAATCTTTAATCCACCCAAGTAGGTACTGGCTATAGCCGAGACTGCTCACACTGAGGATAAGGAGGCCACACTAAGCCTCGAGCACATATTCATCAATGACACCGAGGATGTCAATCCTATTGACTTAACCACATAAGCAAGTAAGGTCATGGATGATATTCCTGATATACTGAAATCATTAGGGGAAACACCAGTCATAACTATACAAGATATCACTCATGGTGATCCTGCTGATGATGTCGAGGTAGATGAAGATGTCACTATTGTCCTCGAACTAAAAAATGGCCAGGACACTACTGATGTTGCACATGCACTTGTACTAGGTAATATGCCTTACTTGATGCAAGCAATCAATATAATGACAGAATCACAATAGACACCTGAGCATGAAGCAAACATACCAATGAACAAAGGTGATGAACAAGGGGAGAAGACAAATACTAGTGGAGAGGACAAACCGAGTGATACACCTGCCAAGAACACTGCAGATGTAGACAAGACTGCAGGTCAAGAAAAAGTTAAAGTAGAGACATCTACAATTGACCAATAGGTAATGACCGCACACCCTCGTCAAGGCACCACACCTCCCAAGAAATCAATGATAGAAACCAAGCAACAAAAGGATCTTGCTATAGTACCTCATTCCCCTACTTCAAGCAACATTCAAAAGAAGAAGAAGCACAAGAAATGAAGAAAATCCCCAGTCACACTCGATGAGATCATAGACATACCTGACTAGGATCCAAAAATACTTGATCTCGAGTCCCTGACAAGATAGGGGAGCTATGCAAAAGAAAAGCACTATATGACAAGCTCATAATGGAATACAGAAATTCACAAGTCCTCGAAACAACAAAGGAGATTCTATTGCAAGTAGTGCCTAACACCAAGATTGATCAAAGTGCACCCATTATTGATCGACTTGCAGTTCTGACCAAGGCAATCACAACATAGAATGTAGACGTTGAGAAGGTCATTGAGGAATGAGCAGAAGAGAAGTGTCAATAAAAGCTCACTGAGAAAATCAGCCAAGAAGTGGCAGAGAATAAGGTGAAACTTTCTAAACTAGTAGCTACATTAGAACCTATTATTTTAGAAGTATTTACCTTAGTTCAAAAGTTGTGCACACTAAAGCACTTGACTATCAAGCATAGTGAACAGATAGATAAGATACATGAAAATCTAAAAGCTAGTGCACTAAGTCTATCAACCGAGCCGAATGCATTCCAACTACATTATGAAAAGATTGTTGAATCTAAATGGTTAAGACTTGAGGTAAAAAAAGGAAAAAAAAACAAAACTAGAGATGAAGTAACCGAGATATAGGCCATGTCACTACCGAATCTCACATTGTTGTTAACACACGTGACAATGGAAAAGACTCTAATTGCCACCCCAAAGATGTCAAAAACAAAAAGCATATATGACATGCATGCTCAAATCACTTTGGAGAAAATGACCCTAGATCACTTAAAGGAGAAATGGGACAAGTTGATGACATCCATTCAACAAACTCATTCACACATACTTGACAAGCTGTAAGTTCTACCTCTTTGTCATTACTTTCAAAAAGGGGAGAAACATGTACATACATTGTATCTATATACTGAGGCATGCACATAGGGGGAGTCATTGTAAAGGCAAAAACACTTGGTTTATATACTGTACATATTATTTTTTGATACTAATGCCAAAGGGGGAGATTGATAATCCTTATAGGACCAGATGTTGTCATTAGTATATAAGCAGACAGTTTTGGTCGGTCGGTCATGATCACCGAGCGACAATACTCACCGAGCACAGTGATCACCGAGCAGTATATCAACCAAGTGACATCACTGAGCACCAGTATACGAAGACATCACCGAGCACCTGTCTACATCGAGAGACAACATTTCACCGAAAAAAATGGATCTCACCTACACGTCAACTAAAGCACTTTAATCTTTAAAACAACTTTTTGCTTAGCTAGACAACCATTTCTTATGGATCAAGAAAAGCGTTAATTATGGATTTAATTAGTTAATTGATTGTATTCATGAACACTAGGAAATCAAGGTCAAGTTGTAAACCTTTGATCTTAGAGTTTTTCAAGAAAAGCGTGAAACCTAATTAGGTCAAATATTTTATATATAGATGTAATAATCAATCAAGAATGATATGATTGTAGCTGCCAAGGATATCTATGGATCAAACAGAGAGTTTCATGCACAAGGAAAGATAAAGGAGAATTTAGTTTATAAAGAACTACATACAAGGCTACCGAGCAGAACAGAGGTATTATCCATCACAATGAGGTGATATATTTTATGTACTTAATAGATCTATAATCAACAATTTGAGATTGCAACAATTAGGTCATATATTTTTTTATTCACTAACAATTGTAGCAAACAACAAAATCCTTTCACAAGGTGGACTTAACAGTCTTTTTGTAAATCTCTTAACCTAGTGCACACATACATTATGTTGCTAAAATCTCTTTACCGGGTAGACTTAACAAGTCTGACATGTTACTCCTAATAGGGTAAGATCATCAGAAGTGATCACAACTTGTAGCCCTAACAAACACCTTCCATTCCGCAGATAGTGAATCTTTGTGGGTTTCATGCCTACCATAGTTTTTACCTTCTAACAAGGGTTTCTGCGTGATCAATACTTTTGTCATGTGTAAATGAGTTTCATAAATGTTTCAATGTTTGTTTACATGCATTTACATTTATTCTATGATATTGCAAGTGTGAAGTAGAAAAGATATAGTGGTCGGTTAGGCAAGTAATGAGTACTAAGGTTTAATTTGTAAAAGTTTTAAGGGTACTGATTCACCCCTCCCCTCTCAGTACACACCCTTCCATTATTCCAACAGTGTCCTTGGTGCATAAACCTGTCTTTTAATTCCATTCTCATTACAAAAGTTAGTGAACTCATCAAAAATAAATTCACCTCCTCTGTCAGATCTCAAACACTTCAGATCTCTACCAATTTATTTTTTCACTTTTGCCTTATACCACTTAAACATCTTAAATGCTTTAGAATTCTCTTTTAGAAACATTACAATCATCATCCTAGAGTAGTCATCAACAAAATAAAATAAAATATTTGTCCCAAAAATAGCTTTGTGTTCTCATTGGCCCACATAAGTCTGTATGAAATAACTCCAAAATGTCATTAGATGAGAAATTCTTGCTCTTGAAACTAGATTTTGACAACTTACCCATTTGACAATTTTTGCACATTACATGGTCTGGTTCAGTTAAGCTTCGTAAGCCTCTAACTTTTCTTTTTCTACTAATCTTAACCATGTTGTCAAAATTTACATGACAAAGTCTTTTATGCCATAGCCATATATCTTCATTCTTTGCCAATAAACAAGTATTTTGAGGTGTGTCAAGATAGAATAAGTTACCTCTTGATTGTTCACCAATACCGATCAATTTTCCTTTACCATCATAGATTCTAGATTTTCTGTTCTCAAATGCGACTCGGTGACCTATGTTGTTCAACTGTGAAACACTCAAAAGATTGTAGTTAAGTCCTTTTACCCAATAAACATTTTCACATTTGATTTGATTATTCAGCATAATAGTATCTTTTCCTTTTACTTGACAGGGTGTATCATTTCCCATTCTTACTGATCCTCCATCATAATGTTCAAGAAATTCAAATTTACCTTTATCACCAGTCATGTGACATGTAAAACCACTATCAATAGCCCAAATATCATGTTTGATAACTTTAGAGATAAGTGTTGTTTCTACATACCTTTCATCTTCATCTCAATCATCTTTTAAGGCTACAAACATTGTCTCAATATCTTCATCACTGTCAGATCCATTGTTATTATTATCTTCAACAATATAACAAGCTTTCTTACCTTTATCCTTGTAGTCTCGGTTATCTCTTCTGTCATACTAGCAGTTGCTTTTGAAATCTCGGTCATCCTTTCTGTCATTAGATCTATCATTTCTATCATCATCTTTCTTTTTAGGGCATCTTGCATAAAAATGGCCAATCTCTTTACAATTAAAGCATATCAAAGGTAGTTTACCTTTATATCTTCCTTTACCTCTGTGTAATCTTCTAACCATTAAGGCTTCAAGTTCATCTAGTTCCTTATCATCACTATCACTGTCACTGTTATTTCTAATTATGTGTTTTCTACTAGATTTACCAATTTTCAAAGTAGATAAAACAGATTCCATAGATGGTACAATACTGTTGTCAAAGTTATTCAGGTCAAAAGAAATGAATCTTCCAACAAGACTATCAACATTAATTTTATTTCCAAGTGTGGCTCTCATTTCATGTATTGCAAAGATTCTTATAGAATAGATAGGCAATAGAGTTCTAAGAATCTTACTCACAATTGTGTCTTCATCAATGGTTCCACCAGATCCTCAAACAACATTCACAACTTCTTTAAGTCGGGTAATGTATTGTGTGATGTTTTCTCCTTCCTTCATTCACATGTCATCAAACTTTCCATGAAGGCTCTCAACTTTGGCTCTAAGTACATTCACATCTCCTCCATAAACTATTGTAAGCTTGTCCCACATCTTCTTGGCACTTGTACAAGTCTTGATGTCCTCAAATTTAGAATCGGTAAGTGAAGAGGCAATCTCCACCATGATAAGGTTATGTTCATATTTTTATTTCAACTGATTTACTGTCAAAGCTCCAGTAGGTAGAATGGATTCATTGTCCAAAATATCTTCAATGTTGCTTGCAATTCCTGATATGTATAATCTCATTTTGCTTTTCCATGTCTGGAAGTTTTCTTTGTTCATCTTAGGTGCATCTATCTTATACATCTTGTGATCTTTAGCTCAAGTCTTTTAAAACTCTTTGATAAGCACTCCTGCACTAATAAGAATTGTTGTTCCCTGATAAGCACTGATAGCTCTGATACCAATTGTTAGAATAACTGAGAGGGGGGGTGAATCAGTTAGACTCAGTGACCTCATAAAATTATCCTACAGTCCCAAATTTCTCCAGATGTATATCAAAACAAATTTAATCATATAATTCAACTCGGTGAAAATGTATTTTGTAAACTTAAATTTCATCAATAGTGTTTACCGAGCATCAGTAAATTAATACTGTGATTACCCATCTAGGTCAATAAAATAAAGTATAAAGTAAAATAATAGTCCACAACATTCATACATATTGACACAGATTTTTAACATGGAAAACCTGCTAAGGGAAAAAACCCCTAGGACCGGTAACCCAAAATATTTTCACTCTTATGAAGGGAGCTCAGTGAAGAGCCAACCCCATTAAAGGTTACAATGCACACTGTTAAATGTGACCTTGTTAGAGGGTTTAACACTACCAGTTCTCTCTTGACCATGTATTAACTATGGGGTCAACAAGAAAACAATTAACATTCTCAGAATGTAATAATAAGGATTCACTATCCCATTTGGTTAAGAGATTTATCTGTAACAATGGTTAAACTGATACAGTAATGATCTGATTTAAATACAAATCTGATTTGCAGATATTCAGATCTATTCTAATTACATAATGCCTCTGATCAATTTTGTTCACTTCAGTTCATCTCATTCTTCATCATTGTTCTGCTCGGTTATCCTCTGTTTGCTCGGTGATGTCTACAGAATTGCACTCAGCTCTTTCTTTAACCAGCTTGATCAGTCATGCATGAAATTTGCATGTATGCCTCAACATCTATCAATACTTTCATGATTCAGAAATGAATCTCTTGTCTCTTAAATAGACATCATGTATCATTTAATTTTCATCCTTCAAATCTTGCCGCTTAATCTCCATCGTTCATTTTCCCGCTTGATTCAACTTTGGCTGTTGTGTTAAAAACATGTTTCAATCTTTGTCGTCTAATCTTCCTTGAATTTTCATAACTGTTTGATCAAATAACAAACTTTATATGTTACCACAAAATTATCAATTGCCAACTCAGCATTTAGTCGGCCTTGTTTTGAATTAATTTCTTGATCAATAGTTGTGTCGGCAATCCCTTGCTCGGTTAACACTGACACTCGGTATACACTGTATTTTACTCAATTTACATTGCTACTCAGTGTATACATAATTCTTCATTTTTCTGACCACATAAACATTGTTTGTTCCAAACCTTCAATACATAACATATGTTCTCCACCATAATAATACTCAAGTAATTTGACATCAATGACAATACATCAACTGATAATGTTTATCATCACTTCTGCAACTCGGTTGAATATCAAAAAATGACTTCAAACATATAAACAATTATAGTTCATCACAACCAAGTGAAAGCAAATGATTCCCCTAGCATTAGTGTGAAACCACAATACATATCACAACAGTTCAAAGAAATAAAAAAAAATAGCACAAAAAATGAAAGAATCTACTACAGTGAGAAGAATGCTTAAGAAGCATTAGTGCCAGTCATAATGAAAAATTAGGTGGAGGGAAATATGTGCCCCCATGGTTTTTCCCCTAGTTGGTTGGGAAAAGCATAAAATATTTCTTAGCTAAATTCACTGTGGATTTTTTTTTTCAAAATTTTGGGCCAATTCTAGGCTAATTATGCATGAAGTGACCTCGTAGAAGGGTCATTTTCAATATTCACCATAAGGGTTTCATTGAATTTTCCATAGCATCTAAGTGAAAATGCCTTGTAGATGGGACTTTTGAGCCACTAGAATCGAGGAGCTACATGCCATTATGGAGCAAGTCGATCCACTAGACGAGTAGGCCTCATTTGATTCTCTTTGGTCATTTTTTGGTTATTTTATAGCTAGTTTAGAAATTGAGGTAGCATATGCGTCCCAATTTCATGCAAGCATCCCGAAAGGGATTTTGCCCTAATATCCAAAATTTGTGTTGGTGTTTAGATTCTGTGGTGACATCCTTGGACACCAATCACACTATTATCCTCCAATCACGTATGCATTTAGAAGGCTTATGAAGAAAATTTAAGTAAAAATGATAAAAAAATATTTGATCAAATGAGTGCATGTACTAACGCATAGTCATTATTTGTGCTTGCAAGAAATTACTAAAGGTTCAAAAACATACCGCATGTCATATACATAGAAAGCTCTATGGCAGAGAGGAGGAGCTACTAGGTCATACCGTGACAAGACTCTCATAGGTATGCATATATGTGGATTACCAGCTTCCCGAGATGAGGCTCCATTTGTCTGTGCTAATGACACATGTGGAGAGAAGGGGCACAAACACAATGTCATTTCATCTCCCTAATAGGAAGATGATTGCCACTTTGATGGACTTCTATCACATCCTTTGTGCCCCATTTGTGGGGAACACATCACTATGGACCAACCTTTGATTGCACAAGAGTTGCAAGCTAGGTAGCTATGGGGTTTCAGTTGTTTAGTAGATAATATTAGACATATCTACCTATGATAGCTTCAGTAAGGATGAGTCCATATTTTTTTAGTGAGGTGTATACTAATCACTATAATGGTACTATGAGTAGCCAAATATGGATAGGGTTTTCACAGACCAAGGAGTCACATCCCATACATTTAGGTGATTAGATACACTAGATACAGTCTGCGAATTGAAGAAGGTGTTTTATGGATGGAAGCAAGCTCCTAGAGCTTGGTATGCAAGGTTTGATAGGTATTTATTGAAGCAAGAATTTAAAAAAGGTGATGTTGATAGGAATATCTATTTTAAAGTTAAGGAAAATGAAATTTTTATTATCGTTGTTTATATGGATGATATAATATTTGGAGGAAATGATCATATGTGGTATGTTCTATGATTAGAAAACTAATTTTTTTTTGGGTTACAAGTCAATTAGAAAAATGAAAGTATCTTTATTTCACAATTAAAGTATGTTAAGTAAATGCTAATGAAATTTGGAATGGAAAACCTTAAACCACTATGTACACCTATGGCTAATGGTTGTAAGTTAAGTAAATATGAATATCGTAAGACTGATGAAAGTAGATGCATATCAATTATTGGAGGATTATTATACATGACTGCTACTAGGCTAAATATCATGCATGTTGTTTGTCTTTTGGATATATTTTAGAAGACCCCAAAGAAGCACATGTTGCTCCTATGAAAAAAAATTAGATACTTCAAAGGCACATAAAACTATGGATTATAATATCCTAGGAAATTTGAATTTACTCTGATTACTTATACCGATGCAGATTGGGTTGGTCATGTGGATGAGACAAAAAGAAAAGTGGGGGTGCATCTTTCCTTGGAGCCCAGTTGGTTGCTTGGTCAAGTAAGAAATAGGATTCAATATCTTTGTCTATCGTTGAAGTTGAATAAATTGTTGTTGCATCCTATTATACATAGGTATTATAGATAAAATAGATTTTGAAGGATATTAGAATATTGTACCACGACCTCATTTCTATCTTATGTGAAAATGTGAGTGCAATAAACATTTCAAAGAATGATATAGAGAGTTTTTGAGAGAGAGAAAGTTTTGGGGAATGAGGTGAAGCTTCAATATGTACCAACAAAAGAACATATTTTTGATATATTTGACAAGGCACTTTCTAAGGTTTCTTTCGAGTGTCTTTGAGAAATATTGGGGGTTATTCCCCTTATTTTTTGAACTAGATGCATATAGAGACACATTAGTCTAGTGAAATTCATGTATAACCTTAAATCTGGACTAATGATGAAGGCATCCTTTGAGTAGGAGCTAAGTGCAATTGTGAGATGATATATATTTTTCATGAGGAGTTGAGCAGAATGAGTAAGTAGTTTTGCCTTTTCCATGATATATGTGTGTGTGTGTGTGTGTGTGTGTGTGTGTTGTCTTTCATGTGTTTCCATCAATAACAAAGGGCCCAAGATAGTTGTAGGTTTGAGAAAGAATGAGTAGTTGGTTGAGTTATTGGTATTGTCATTGATGTCATTATCGACTCTTGACAATATATAGATAGTTGGGCATAATAAATCAACTTAGGGACAAGTTGTCTTAACTGGTAACTACTAAATTCTATTATCAAGGCTCATTTACTTGTCAACCTAGGGATGCGTACTTAAAATAGGACAACATAATACGTGCACTTAGAATCTTGAAAGCCAAGCTATTATAACTCTAACCAAGGAAATATTGAATTGGATGGTGCAAAGGAAATGCATACACATTCTATTCTATATCTTTCTATGAAGAATGCAATTTGAACTCATGCTGAAACAATAATTTTTCAAATAACTAAACTAGTTATGTTACTCTGCTTCAGCTAAAGGAACAATCACATAGTTGTTTTTCCATAGTTGCAGGGATAGTCAATTTCTAAATTAAAAAAGATAGAACATTACACATATAGACTAGATTAAATTACAAAAAAACTAGTAAAAGGATCCTCGCCAAGTAGGCCTCGTTGGACGAGAAAGTTCTTGGTTAATAACTAAACTCTCAAAGGATAAACATCTAAGACATTATCATTTAACCATATTGTTAACACAAAAGTGATGGTAATTTCGTATTACTCATAAAACACAATAAGTACAATGGTTCATTACATTACTCAACCAATAGTTTCTCAAGAAAATGTGAGAGACTTTATAGAAAGCAAAAACTAGAGTAAACTAACTAAGTCAACATCTCAATCCATCAAATATAGGGAGAGAATTTTTATTAAAAATAGAAACGAGGAACAACAAAGAGTGGAATAGAGTGGACTTTGTCCAACCATAAATTGAACCAAATCCTTTCCTAAAACTGATATGTGATTAGGCATGCAAAATAGTTAGGAAGACAAATGCTTCTCCGACTAATTTGAAGAAGTTTCCCATTAGAGAGACAACTAGATTTCTACTCATAACTTTCACTAACCTCTTCCTTGAATGACGTGCCTTTGCTACTTCAAAAGACTTGCTAAATCTTGATAATCAACTTATTCACATAGTTGCACTCTAAGGTCATTAACATTCATATCCTTTGTTCATGCATTAGTATTTCAAATATAATGATTACTGTATAACATCATGAGAATATAGATTTATATTGCACCTATAAAGATCACAAAGGATATCATCATGGAAGGATAGATTGTCATAATATCATAGAAAAATACTTATAAAAAAGATAAAACTACATAGTCCAAAGGAGTTTATAACATCAAAACATAGTCTACCTAGCATGAAAGTTTTTAATAAAATAAACATAAACTAGTCTCATCAGTCATCACATTGCTGTTTTCATTAATGATTGGTTGTTGAAGATATTATATATTTTCTTGCATAGCAGTGCAAAGAGATATGCTATGCATTTATTTTATGTTACAAATCTATTTAGTTAGTTTTGGTATGTTGAGTACTATTTTGAGATGTTGGATTCAAGGTTTTGTGCTTCAGATCATAGTTTAGAGTAATTGGTAATCATCTGAGTGTAATAGTGGTTGACAGAGTTTCCTGGGTGAAATGCACACTATGTATTTCTCCGTATTTTGGTTTCCGGTGTTATGTTTTTGGAACTAAGATTATAATGTCATTTGCTTCATTTAGTTTAGATGGTTCAAGATTTTGGTTTTCAGAGACATGGTTTCAAAGTTTTATGGTGTTCTTACTCTAGGTTTGACTGACCTCGGGTGATAATACTTTAATTAAAGGCATCAGTGAATGCAAGTTTAAGAGCAACATGTGTGATGTTTATTTTGGTCCTAGTAAAAGTGTGTTGTTCTCCACTTTGTATTCCTTTCCACTAAGAGAATGTTAAGGTGTCAAAATATTTTAAATTATATTCGATTAAGATGCTTAGCCGACCTTGAGAGACTTGGTTTGCATATAAGAAAAGATAAAATGATTAAGGAAATGGGTGCATTAGTGCATACTTGTACGAGTGTTGCACAAGTGTGTGTGTATTCAATGAGGATGTGTGAAACAATATCTATCTCTCCGTATGTATGAGTTGTTGTAAAGCGTGGTATTGAGTTTTGTGGAATTTGATGTGTTAGCTACAAAAATTAGTGAGAATAAGGTACCTATAAATCATTTAGTTGAGTTACATAAGTTCATTAGTGCTGGATCTTTTCTCTTTTATTCTTCTTCATCAGGGTAGTGAGCCCTTTGACAATGAGCTTTCTTTTGGGCAGTGAGCCCTCTAGCAATGAGCCTTTCTTTATAAAAAACACCTTAATCAGTGTCACCCTAAGAAGTGTTTATATACATTTGATGATTAATTTTCTTTTCTTTTTCTTTCCCTTAATAGGGTTTTCCACGTAGATCTAGTATTTCATTGTGTATGGTGGTTTCCATAACTCTTTCATATTTACATCTTTCTGTGGTTAAAGATTAAAGGTAAAAAAAAATTTCGATCTGATTCAAGGAAAGGTTAAAAAATTATTATTGGTAATTGATTCAACCCCTCTTATTTTTCCTATGCATTTAACACCTAGATGCAATTAAGGCATGGTAGGGCAATTGGTTTTGTACATCCCTAAATCATATGATACTCTATGTTGAATTTTGTTCATAAATTGGGGCCAAATTGTTTACTTGTGCCACAACATTGAATTGGCCTTTGCATACCATGGATTTGGGAGTCTCATCTCTCATTCGTAACCCCAATCTAGTCTACACATATTCATACTCCTCCACCATTTCTTCCTGTCCACTTGATTTTGTAACAATGAAACAAAATACCAAACTTGTAATTCACCAACATATA
Organism: Thuja plicata; assembly: GCA_018584345.1. NCBI lineage: Eukaryota > Viridiplantae > Streptophyta > Pinopsida > Cupressales > Cupressaceae > Thuja > Thuja plicata. The sequence goes on from MU226740.1 coordinate 1,904,856, forward strand.
AATTCATAAATGATTGAGGGATATCATCCAAAAAAACCATGTTGAAAATAATCGCACATTTGATTCTGAATAGAAGGATGAATCCTCATAAAATACTTTATAAATTCTTTATCATCGATATAATCAACACTTCTTTTCAAGACCAACTGATTAATTTTCCATGCTAGAAATTTATCTCTTAAAAAAAAAATATCCCTAATGGTTTCCTCATAGATAACAATGTAGATGATATCTTTGCAATATCGTACACTCTTTGATCAATTTCATTCTTTTCCTTTACCATTTTTTCCATCTCCTTCTTCAATTTAGTGTTCTCATGCTTATACTTCATTACGACTAGTGAAATATGCCTAGGTGGAGTTGTAGATGTAGAGGCTTCATGTTCACGAGCCCTAACTGATTGATTCCTTAATTATTTTTCCTTATTTATGAGCTCATCTCTGTGCATCTTCAACACTTTCTACTATTTGGTCATTTTCTTGATGCATTCCTCTTTTCTATTATTTAATTGTTTCTCTAGGTTCTCCATCTTTTCAATTACTTCTTTCACAACTCTTTCAACATCTTGAACAATTTGTCAAAATATTCTTCTTTCCTCCTTAAAATATCTTCATATAATATCTCCCTCATATTCTCCTCCATTTCTTTCTCAAACATATAAATTGTCATACCCTACCCTAATTCCCTCTCTTCCTCTGTCGTCCTTTTTTCCTCTATCTGTGAAGGCTCTTCCTCAATTATTGGTTCCTTTCCTTCCCTTTGGACAAATTCTTAAGGAGGAGAAAGTTGGTTTTATGGTTCATTAGGATGTGAATGGTGTCTGGGCTATTGTGGAAATAGTTGAAGAGAGGTTTTCTCATGACTAGCACTTTCGACTTCAAATTCTTCAAAAGACTCTATTTCATTTGTCTTAGAGGAGCTATCTGCTAGGTTTATAATAACATGTCATTTTTGTTCACGAGGAATGTATTATTCTTCTTGGATAAAAGGCTCTAAAATAAAAGTTTATTCAACACTCTTACCCACTTCTTCAGGGACTTTCTCTAAAATAAGGGAATGAGTTTTATTCTCCGTAGTAGGGGTTTGAAGGTGAATTTTCTCAGGTGGCTAACTGGAACTCTTTAGAGGAAGTTCTAGAAGAGAATGTCTTTTTAAAATTTGTTCCCCATTGTCAATTTGACCCGTAGGAGGGTTAGAAGGAGAAGGTTTATCTTCTAATTTCTCTTAATCTCTTATGCTATTACTACTTCTAGTTGCCTTGGTAGATTCACCCACTTCAAATTTTACTCATTTTCGCTTAGATTCCCTTTTATACATTTTCCTCCCCTATTTACTAGGTCCCATACTAAAATACAACTACCCATCCTTCCTAGACTCCTTTTTAAGGAAATAATATTTAATGATTAAATGAACAAAACAATGATATATAAGATCACTTCCACTATTCTTTACTCTAGATAACATGGAGACTATCTGAGAAAATAAGAAGTCTAGAAGATTGATTATTACCTTAGGCCATGTGTTTCCATATCTAGAATGTGTCAAAAGATACATTTCAGGTCTCATTACCATAACATATTGTGCTTCACGTAGAGAACTTCACGAGCCATAAAATTGTCATCTTCCAAGGATCACCAAGACTTGTCTAACTTATACCTTTAATATTCCCTAATTTATGCTTTTGAAGCTCATGCCTTCATTTATGTGGTTTATGGAATGCATTTATCATCTCTTCAAGATTAATATACCATTTTGCCACTAGTTCCCCTTTGGTTGGTAAACCAAATATTTCACTTATCACCCGAGGGTTAACTTCTATAATTAATCCTCACCCTGGTAACATTAATGTTTAAATTATTGATGAATTATTCCACTAATTCTAGATTAAAACCCTCATACATTCTTATAAAATTCAACCACCCTACGTTCTCCAATAATCTTGCAGTCTCTAAGTCAATGAAATACTCCTAAATTTTTTACTTTCTTTTCTGACCCATTGTTCTTCTACAAACAAATCACTCCCTCCTAAAATATTTGAAGCTTTAACTATACCAAACTACCTCCACTAAAGTTTCTTAACAAACTGCAAATAAGACAAAAAAAAAGGATTTATTTGCATAAAAGGCAAACAATACCCCTTAAGTGGGTATGAATGAAGTAATAATTACATATTTATTACCAATCCATAAATAAGTTTTATGGTCTATCATTTCACTTCGATGTGCACACATTTGAATTTATTTCATCATACTTTGAACGACTCACCCACTCACATTTTGTAGCTCCTTTCTTATTCACAATATTGGGTGGTGATCCCGACGTATGTAGAGTTGTTCAAGTAATGATGAACAAATTTTGAAATGACTTGTAATTTGATGTGATAGTCATTCAAATTTATTCTATTTATATCTCCCTATTCATTACTTTGACACTTTACTTTTTATTTTTTAAATTAATTATGAGTCGGTGAAAACTTTAAACCCACAATATCTATTATTTTTACCCCATACTAACAAAATTAAGAAATAATATTTCAAAAATAATATTTGTAATAAATGTGTACCTTATAATTTAGTGCATATTTCATATTGCATATTCTATTAGGAGTTATCATTTAGTCACAATCAACTTGCCAAGGAAGAACCAACTTATCACTCACGAGTTGTCAAAAGCACATCAATCAACTTGAGTGGTAATGAAATAGTGTGTCGATCATGAGTGACTTAGAACCCAGTCCTACATGAAATGATCAAGAACTGACAATAATAAATATTTCCTTTTCTAATGAAGAATTCTCAAGAGCATGGTGGAGCCACTCTTCATCCATTGTTTGGATTGAGGCTTATTATTAGAAACATTGAGAGCTATCAGAAGTCATCAAGAGTAAACTGAAGTTGATCCAAGCAAAATTTCCATTACTAGTTTTCAACTTACTCTTTTAGGAATGGTCTACCATTTCTGGTTTTCATCTCACCCTAGGGTAGACTATCATTTATGTTTTTCACTCATCCCCAAATTTTTTTGGGAGATAAATCACCATTTATAGTTTTCAATTTATCTATTTTATTCATGCCCTTTTAACTGACTTAAAAGGAATCACATACCTTCACAAAAGTGATTTGTTCCATGATGAAATGTTCAACTCTGGATGGAAAATATGGCTAGAATTCTTCTTTTAATGTTGGTTTATGATATAACTTCAAGTGACGACCATTGAATAACATAGTATGTCTTTCTCCATCAATTGGTATCAACTCAAAAGCTCCATTGTCAAACACTTGATCGATTTCATAAGGTCCTAACCATTTTGTGTGCAATTTCCATTTGAATTCTTGAAATTTGGATTCAAACTATAGCGCCCAATCTCCCATCTTTAACTGTCTACTTACAATATGTTTATTGTGCCATGTTTTCCTTTGTGTTTGGACTATTTTTGTATGATGTAAAGATTCTATTATCATGTTTTCCAATTGGTTTAACTATAAAACTCTAGTTTTATCAACCTTTTCCAATCCAATTCCCACTTCTATTTTTGTTCTTAATCTTTCTAATTCAAACTCAATGGGCGTGACAAGAGTTTTTTATTTACTAGTTCACAAAGGGGAAAACCATTTGTTGTATTGCGGGCCCAAACTGCTTCATTCAATATGTTTGACCAATTCCTTCTCCTCAATGAAACAAGCTTTGTTAGAATGTTTCCAATTCTCTTTAGTAACTTCAACTTGTCCATTTTCATATGGATGATATGGTATAGATTTCATGTGTGTCGTCTATTATCTATACATAAAAGCTCCAATCATAGCTAACATTAATTGTGACCCCTGATCAGAAGCTATTTCTCTTGGTGCACTAAATCTCTGAAGGATATGCTTGCATAAAAGATTTACCACTTTATCTTCTTGTGTCACTGGTTAATCTTTAACCTATACCCATTTTGTCATGTAGTCCACGCAATCCAAAATATAGTGATTTCATCTTGAATGTGGATCAGTGGGACCCATTACATCAATTCCCCACTTCTTGAATAGTTCTAAAGCTATCGAGGGTTGTAGTGGTACCTCCATTATTGATGTAGGTCTACCCATGCATTGGAATTCATCACACTATTTCATATAAAAGAAATATCCTTTGACATGGTTGACTAAAAGTATCATGCTCTAAGGATTTTGTGAATAGTTCAAACTGTAGAGTAATAGCCTCCTTGCAGTTCATTATGACATGTATATATTATGTAATAAACATCTATTTCCTACACACACATACAAATAACATGGCTAGGGAACATTTTAAATAAAAATCCATCTATCCATTTAAATCGCAAGCTTTCACAAACTAATCTACTTGGCATCTCCATTATTGATTTAGGTCTACCCATGCATTGAAATTCATCGCACTATTTCATATAAAATAAATATCCTTTGGCATGGTTGGCTAATAGTATCATGCTCTAAGGATTTTGTGAATAATTCAAACTATAGAGTAATAGCCTCCTTGCAGTTCATTATGACATGCATATATTATGTAATAAACATCTATTTCCTACACACACATGTAAATAACATGGCTAGGGAACATTTTAAATAACAATCCATCTATCCATTTAAATCTCAAGCTTTTACAAACTAATCTCTCTCTTTTTATTTTGGACTAAAATGATTTGGAAACTTCCCTATTACAAGGTAGTTTGAAAGATCAACAAACCAAAAAGATTGTATTGATATAGAAAATAAGTGCTCATCCAAAAATACATAATCTATTGGTTCACTATTACCTTGCAACACCATTCTTGAAAGGAAATTTGAAACAATATTATCCTTACCTTGCTTGTCCATGATGGTTATACCAAATTCCTACAACAGAAGTGACAATCTTATAATCTATCCTTCTACCACAACTTTGTTCATTAGACATTTGATGACAACATGATTTTCATGGACAAATACTTTATAACTTGTAATATAATGTCTAAACTTGTTAATTACATACAATACAACTAAAAATTCCTTTTCAGGTTTTGTGTAGTTTCTCGTTATAGAATTAAATTTCTTGTTAATATAGTAGATAACATGTATTGCCTCATTTTCATATTTTTGTCCCAAAAATACTCCAATTACTAGGTTGGAAGCATCAACATGAATGTGAAATGGTTCTCCCCAAACACGTCCTTTGATAATTGGTGAGGTGGTGTAAAGGAGAAAAATGATTGTTAATAGAATAAGAGTGTTTTGATACTCAAATCACTTATCACCTTACATTTAATTTTTATAGTGGAGGGATAAATAAGACATTCCTCTTTATTCTCAAATGCACAAAGGAAGGATCCAAATTAATCAACCCAAAAAGGATCGATGCATAAATGAATCAATCTATTGGAATTAAGAATAAAGAAGGAGATCCTAGGTTTCTCTCTTAAAATATGTGAGAATGAATGTAAATGTGTGATAGATTTAGAATGATTAAGGATTTGAATTGAAATGGATAGGGAAATGTACTAACCTTGAAATATTACAGATCAAAGAATGTTTTTTTCTAAGGTCTGTACTCTGTTTCTGGAAAAACTGAAGTATGATCCAGAACCGGAATGCAGAGACAAACAAAACCCAAAAATATTTTTCTGATCTGATGTCGTCTTATGAAAAAGGTTGACCTTGAACCACAAATGTTGACCCTGACCCAATAATGTCAACCTTGACCTGCACAGGTCTGACATAAAATCTGTTCGTGGATCCTGATAGTTTGTTGAAAAGGGTATCCAGATCTGGGTTCAAATCCTCAGTCCTAGACCTGTACCTGCAAGAAAAAGAGGTTTGTTTGTTGGGGGGGAGGGGTTTGCCTTAGTCAAACCCTGATTTAGGAATTAACCTTGAAATCACTAATTGAAATAAGAATGCTAGCAAGTAGTAGAACTGAATCTAACAATAAAGCTATGATATTGAATAGATATGCAATTGTAATTCAAATGTAAGCAAGTATGTAAATATGAAAGCATGGACTTTAGAAACCATAAACCTCCATGATTGTATGCTTCGAATCCACCTTGAAGAGATGATGAAAGAGTCTTGAGGATGCACAAAGGTTCTTGAAGGAAGATCACACCATCATGATGGCTAGATCTAGGGCTTGAATGATAAATCTTGAATGCTTGAACCAAATCCCTTCAAAGGCTTGAGAGCTTGAATCCTTGATCTTCAATGGAGAACTTGAATACTTGAGAGGAATAATTGAACACCTTGAAATCTTGAAAACATGTAGAACTATGGATGCTTGAACCTTTTGCTTCTTTAGAGCTTTTTTCACTTGGAAAACTTAGAGAAAATGAGAGAGAGGCTTCCTTTTATATGAAACTAGGGAACAATATTCTAAGGAGGCTGACATAGGAGAATTAAATTCCCATTAAAGCCTTTACCCCTAGGAGAGGACCTATATTAAATATAATTTAGGAATCACCGCTTCGGAACCTGAAACAGCCGACCCGGAAGCGGGAATTAACTTTTTGCAAAGCCCGACATCTGGAAACTGTGGGACCCTGAGATTTGAACCCTGGGTCAAGGTCGAGGTTGACCTTGACCTAGGTCAGGTTTGAGGTTAAACTTGACCTAGGTTAGGGTCGAGGTCAACCTTGACCTAGGTCAGGGTCGAGGTCGACATAGACCCAAAAGGTCAACCCTGACCCTGAGGTCAAAGATCTCAGATCTGCAGTCCAGGATGCCAAAAACTAGATGGAAAGAAGTGGAAAGAGAGGCAGAATAGGGGGAAAGCTAGGTCAAAGTTAGGAACCCATTCAAGGTGCTTGATATGACCCCAAACCACCTACTCAGAAGGCTAAACTAGTCTACCATGGAAGTGCTTCCATTTTCTGACTATACAGGTGGTTAAAACATGTTTGATGGTTTCAAATAATTTTTTACGATCCTCTATCCATATAAATTATGTCTTTATCAAGCAATGTGAACATGGTTTCAAAATTTTTACTAAATCCTTCAATAAACCTTAGATAATACTCTACATGCCCAAGAAAAATTCTGACATTAGTTTGAATTTTTGGAATTTCTATTTGTTGAACGATTTTAATCTTTTTAGGATCAACTTCAATTCCTTCCTTTGAAATATGATGCCCTAGAACAATACCTCCCATCATCATGATTGAAAAATTCTCATGATTTAAAGTTAATCTATGATCCTTACACCTATGTAGGACTTTGTTCAAATTCTCTAACACTTCCTCAACCATCTTTCCATGTATTTTTAAGTCATCCATATACGCTTCAATGCATGGGGTGGTTAAATATACAAAAGTAGTTAATACAACCCTCTAGAAGGTGGCAAACGCATTACACAATCCAAATGGTAGAAATTTATATGCATATGTAACCTAAGGACATGCAAATGTTTTCTTATCTTGATTTTTGGGAGCTACTTGGATCTTACTATAACCAATAAAGCCATAAAGGAAAGATAAATAATTAATTTCAGGTAAGTTATCAAATACTTGATTAATAAATGGTAAATGAAAATAATTATTTTTAGTGTCTTTGTTTAATTCTCTGTAATTAACACATATATATCACTTATCATTTTTCTTAGGGACAATAACCAATTGATAAACTATTGACCATCTAAGATTGGATAAATATACCCAACTTACAACAATCTTTCTATTTATTGTTTAACTAAATCCCTAAAAGTTGGATTGATCATTCTTTGTCCTTATCTATTAGATTTGAAATCTTCAATATAAATATGATGAGTGCATATAGTAGGGTGAATTCCTCTTTTATTCTTATATTTCCAAGAAAAAAGATTCTATATGTTTTTCCAAAATCTTTTTTAATTCCTTTTCCTATGTGGAAGGCAGTGACGAGTTGATGAAAAGAGGTTTGTTCCCCTTTACTATAATTTCCTCAGTTTCATTTTGATCATCAAATAACTCTCCTATGAGTGTGTTTAGAGGATGAGGACGTGGTAATAAATGGTGTAAAATTATTTTATGATCTTCATCCTCTTTTTCAATAGTCTTAATTAGAGAGCATTCCTCCATATTTTTATCTCTTGAAAAAAGTTCAAAACTTTCACAAGTAATATTAAAGTCTTTATCTTGTTCCATATACTCATGATGCTCTTTAACATTTTAAAAAAGAGTCACTATAGCTAGCTCAACAATTACATCTCCTTCTAAATCCATATCCTCATCCACCCAAAATTAAGTTTTTGAATGAAAATTTGGTTTGGCTAGATGATAGAGTGAGAGCTCTTTTTGTCTCACACCATGAGCATATATGAGAGTACTATTTATTTGGTAATTTGCATATATTGTAACAAAATCATGTGCATCTTTTTCTATTTTAGACTAATAGTATCACTTGGATAATATTTTTTCCACATTTAAATGCTCTTTATTATTTTAAAGTTATTATATAGGCAATGGATTTTTTGCCTATGTTGAGACCTCCCCTATGGTCATGTGTGGCCTTGTTGTGGTGGAAAGTGTGGACTTCTACCAATGTTTCAAGTTGGTTTGTAGATTTTTTTATTTCTGGCCTTCTCTTTCGAATCTTTAGTGTTGGGTGACAGATACTTGGAAACCCATAGTTTTTGGTAACATTGAGATTTTCCCTTGTGCTAAGGGGTTTTTGTTGCTACTTTTATTTCTTCTGATGACCGAGATCTGGTGTTGAGCAAATTGTGGGCTTGAGGGACTCACTTTCTTTCTGCCAAACCCTGGTCAACCTCCTCCAACCCTTGTACTAAACCAATCAGTGTGTGTACAGTGTGGGTTTATCTTCCCAATCTTTCCCTTTATTTTTTGGGAAAATTCTAGTTTTGATGCCATTGGTATCTCTAATGGTCGTTTCTTAAAAGTGGATGATACCACAACCACTATGGGTCTTTCTACCTTTCCACACATTTTGGTTGATATTGACATCTCCACATCTCTTCCTGGGGATGTGGTTCTCATGGTTTGGGATAGGTAATAGACTCAATCACTAGATTATGAGGGTCTCCCCTTTCGATGTCATCAATATTTCTCTATTGGTCACTTGGCAATTTATTGTTCTCTCTTGGGTTGTAAAGGTGATACCACTTGGTAGAAGGATGCTAATGATGATCATTTGACCGTTTTGTTTGATTTAGTATGGAAAGTTGAGTGCTGAGAGGGGAGGGGTGAATCAGTACTTCAAAAAATTTTAACGTATAATCCAAACATTTACCGAACTGAATACATTACAAATAAACAATATAAAATAGATAAGTCAAAACATGAAAACATAGGTCATAACACCATGATTTTTGGTCACGCAGAAATATTTGTTAGAGGAAAAATTTACGGTGGGGATGACACCCACAATCCTTTACTACTGCAGTAAAAAGGCTGCTCGCTTAGAGCTACAATGTTTAGCTACTTCTGAAAGCTTACCCTGTTAGAAGTACAAAATACTTATACAATCTACTTTACTAAAGGATTTTACAATATCTAATCTAAGACCTATTAAGGCCTACCCAATAGTGGGATTTACACTCTTCTACACACAATAAAACTCAATACAAATACGTTTATAATAATGCATCAACACATGATATTCAGACTCTCTATGCTCAATTATTTCTTTACTTCATTTTGCACTCGGTGGCATCAAAACTAATTCATCTTCATTGTTCTACTATAACTTATTTGTACTCAGTACTGCTCTGTACTCGGTAGCTCATCCACACTTCAAATTTTCAACCTTTTTCCCACGTTGATTTCAATCAACTTCATCCTTTATATACACAATGTTTTTTCCCCTTAATCTCATTAATTAGGTTTTCCTTATTTTACTCTCAACCGTCAGATCATCCATATGAACAGATTCAATGTACTTGTTACTCGGTGAACCGTGTAACCATTACCTTAGAACTTGAACTTTTCTTAGAAATAACATAATCACTTTTGTCGCTTAATCTTTACCATAGATCATCGCCTTGAATTTTCCCGATCATAGATCTTGTAACTAACTTCTTCATCATCTTTGGAATCTTCCATATTACTATGGCTTTGCATTAAATGTTGATCTAATCCATGTTTACAATAGTTGTTCCTTGCTCGTTAACTAACTTCATGACTCGGTAACTATCATGCACTGCTCGATGCTTGTCTTTCTCGTGTCTTTACCTACTACTCAGTATGCTTTACCAACTGACTCTTATACCTCCTTCTCCTTTCACTAACTGACTTAATTAGTCAATATGACTTTGACAAAACTAATGACAACAAAATAACTCTTTAGGAGTATCAATCTCCCCCTTTGGCATTAGTTTGGCATCTTTGTTAAAAACTCAAAATCATCAAAATTTTGTATAACTCTCCCTTTGATAATAATTCCTATATAATATATCTCCTCTTATACATATACATATATATCCCCCTTTTTTGACAAATATGCCAAAAAACAAATTACCTACTTTTCTCTGTTGGATATATCTTAGAAAAAAATATGTGCATACCACTTCTTGACATCTGCTAAGGATGTCTCCCATGTTTCCTTTAGGGCTTGTAGCAAAATAATTTGTTCACCACTATCGACTACCAATCCAATCATGCTGTCCAGGGAACTAACATCTAGGGTATTGACCAAATCTTTGTTCTTTTGTAAATGATTTTGCATTGATTCAATGTGGGGAATCAGAATAACTTGCAGCTCAAGGAGTTCCATCATTATATTGTTCTCTTCTCTTCTAAGTTCATGTTGCATTCCCATCAGATGTCTCAGCCTCAGGTAATAGACTTGAAGTGATTCGGGCTTGGTTGTAGCATTCTTTAGCTGCTCGGTCAAATATTTCTCTACAGACTCATCTTTCTTTTTAATCTCCTCAGTAATTTGTGATATTGAAAAAAATCTTTGAAATAATGAAAGAATATAAGTTAAATCATTCTCTATATTTGTACATACCTTAGAAAGTGATACCTTATCCAATGTAACATTCTTAAGAATATGTTCAATGATTTTCTGTTTCATTTCTTCTCATGAACTTTCATCAGATACTCGGTGGTGTCTTTACTTGGTTCTTTTATTTGTTGCACTAGCTCTTCCAATTGATTAATTAGACTTCCCTTATCATTTACATGAGCATCATGGACAATCTCATGTAATATATCATTAACACTTTCTAGTTCAATTGTCTTTCATTTCTTGGCCAATAATTTGTCTTGTTCTGCCTTCTTCATCAATAGATCTCCAAATTTTTGTTAATTATTTAGGACTGAGTGAAGAAATATATACCTTAGGTATGATAATCGGTTGGCTCAAGTCAATTTGTTTTCTCTTCTTTGACTTCTTCTTTTCCTATTTCTCCTCTTTTCCTGCTTTTTGTTGTTTGTCCTCTCTCTTCTCTTCTTCTTATTTTTCCTCTTTCTTCTCTTCTTATTGCACTTGGGGCTTCTCCTTTTCTTGTACTTGTTGTTTTCCTACAATCTTGGTAGAAGGAACTGACTCAGTGTATATTTCTATGGTGGTCTCAGTTTCCTTAGGCTCCTCAGTTGCGTATTGTTCTATCTCCTTCTATTGTTCCATAGTATTCTCCTTTGTATCCATAGCAACTTCATATATACCTTCATGAATTTGGGGGTAATCTTTCACTTGTTGTAATACTAGATTCATGACTGTAGCAATAGCATTATCATTTACATCCATGGATTTTGTCTTCTTTTCTTCGGTGGCCATGACATCTTCATCTTTTGGTATTTCTTCTGTTGGATCTTTATCAATGATGTCTTCAATAATTATCTCATCATTCTCAAGTGTCAAATCAATAGGATCAATCTTAATTTGATCTTCTTTAACAATTTCATCAATTGTACCATTATTTATTTTCTCTTCTTCAGACTCGGTTGCCTTGATTGCAAAAATACCTCTCCATTTATCATCTTTTTCTTTCTGCACTGTCTCCAATTCTCCAACCATAATCCTTAGAGATATTTCTTTGACAAGGAATCAGTTTGAGTACTTCTTCTACGCTTCATCAATTTCGGGAACAAACAACTCTGGTACAGTTAGTACTAGAGATCTTTCCCTCATTTTCTTTTCAGAAGTCATTGCATACTTCCATCTTGCATCAATTTTGTTATATAGCTCAACAGGTAGATGATTGACAACTTCTATAGGTGTATATCTAAATTTGTATAATGTAAAGGTAGTTTCATCTTCTATCTTTACATTTTCTTCATCACTCTGTGTATTATACTTTGCATATCTTATTCCTGCAAATCCTCCATTCTTCTTAAAATTTTCAAGATAATCATCTAGATACTTTAGTGCTTGGGGTTGGTTCTTCACAACTTTGAAGTGACTGAGATCCTCAGATTCAGTATCACTATATCCTCTTGTAGTTTTAACTTTCTTCTCGGTCTAGTTATTGATTTTCTAGCTCTCACATAATTTTTGGCTCTTGGTGGCTCTGCCTCATATTTCTTTTGTTCCCTCGGTGTAACTGAAGATCTTATTGATCATCTTGTACCTTTGATGCTCGGTGATTCCTTCATCACTTGGGGTTTCTTATCCTTTTCATCAGATATTTCTTCATCATCTTCTTCAGTATTGACTCCAATATTCTTAGATATATAGATCAACAATCATTTTATTTGATTTTGTTTGAGCTTTGGTTATTAAAATACCTTGTTTGATCTTCTCCTTCACTTCCACATAAGTTCCATAACAGTTTGCTCTTTTATCAATAGGTTTTGCTAGGAGGAATTCAATTTGTTGTGAAATAATGTCAATGTATATCTCATATCCCATTGGTTGCTACCATATAATCCTAGGCTCAACAACCTTAATGATGCAAGTGTTGGTATCTACCTCAAAACTTATGGTGTCATGATATTTCTCAACTAATTGAGGTGAAATTCTGAATCTTTTATGCATTCTTGGTTGAAATTTTGAAAATAATCATTCATTACCATGTCAAAGTTATCTCCTAAAGTCAAGATGTACTCATTTATCTAATAGATATCTGGCTTCTTTACACTCCATATAACATTACCAATAAATGGAAAGAAGTTTTGGAAGTAGAAGAATATACATACCAACAATGATCCAAACTTCAGTGTATTGGCCTTGGCTTTCCTTATTGTATTCATATTGTCATCGACTTGCTTCAATAAGATTTTACACAGATCAATCTGCATGCCTTTCTCAAAAATTTTATATTCAAGGTCCATTGCTCCACATGGTCACTATCAACTTGGGAGGACTGGAAGAATCGGCAAGATATAACATTACATGCAAACCTTAGTTCAAGATCTTCCACAATTGATATTCTAATACCTCTCCCATCCCATTGGGATTTTGTCAGTTCACACAATTTATTCTTATCAATTTTCTTATTTTCCTTCGGCCTGTCACCGATTGGGTATCCATTCACTATGTGTAAAACATCCTTTGTAATCTTGACTAGTTGATCTAGCCACATGAATTGATCATGGACTTATCTTAATACCATTCTGATCCACTCAGTCTTGAAGAATCTTGGTAGACATAGGGAATGCATTAAACCCTTAGTCTCAAGGTGGATGTGATCATCCTTTAGTTTCCCATTCACTCACAAACTTTGGAATGATGTATCAATTTATGCTTCACATATCTCCTTGATCTTATAGTGGATAAAAGTAAAAATATCTTTGATCAAAATAACCCTCAAGGGAATGGATGAGTGAGCTCCCATATTGTCTAGTTGTGTGGCCTTCATGGGTGGAAGCTTATACTTAGGGTTGACAGGATCAACCTTCTCAACGATAACTAGGTTCTAAACTTTAGGTGCCATTTCTTTCAGGTTTTTATCATTGCTCAAATGAAATGGGGTTTCATTCTCTACAACTCGGTCACACTTTCACAACTAGGTCAACACCAGAAATCACCCAAATATACACAATTGTGCTTAGATCAATTCAAAATTACCTTTGCAATCGCTTGGATGCTCGCAGATGACTCGACTTTGCAACTCTCTCAAATGCTCTTTGAAAATGTTAGGTGACAATGATAAACAAAATGATCTATTTATACATTTTTTATCATTTAGGGTTTCCAACAGCTAGAATAATGATAATTAATGCTAACACTGACTCACTATACTTAACTTCCTTTTACCAATCAAACAAAATAACATTCCCTTTTACCGATCAAACATGGAACACAAACTTCACAATATATATCCAACTGCATTTTAATATGCTTATAGGGATCTCTACATAAATGCTAGGAACTGATTTAAGATTGAAATTTAGCTTTGTAGTTCCTACACATACCTTTCACCGATTAGGTGGAGTTAGGTGCACCCGACCTGGAGGATGAGGTTGCATCGACTGTACCAAATGATGTTCCATCATCTAGAGACTTCCTTTTCCATATTTTATTCATCTGATTTCTTACTTCTTCAACAATTACTTTTTCTTTTTCAGTTGTCTCTTCCTCGGTTGGAGCTTTACCTCGGTAGTTGTAGTCTTTGGCTAGGTGACCTCCCTTATGACAATGAAATCATTCCATGCCATGCCTTCTCCATGCTCTTCTATTGTTTCTACCATTCAAAAACATATAATTTGCTACAATATGTTCATATCTCCTGTTGGTTGTATTTCCTGTTTTGCTGCCATGCCTTGTTCCTTGCCCTCCCCTCTGAAAATTTTCAGGTTTTCATGCTTATTCCTTGCCCAAATTGTCAAAACCCTGAAAAAACCTAGCAAGCAAGTGTTAAACAATGTATTTTGAAAACCTTAGCCATGTCTTATATTTTATCGTTACCTTTTTCAAAGTCACTAAAGACATGTGCTTTAAGTCAGGTCGCTTGATCGCGTTACCCAGATCGAATATGCCAAAACCTCTCCCGACTTTGCTTTTGCCTTGTGTCGCGTAGTCTTGATAAAAAATGGAATATTCTCTCAGTGTATCGAGACTTAGCGATTTCCTTTTAGTCGGGTTGTCGCTTGAAATCATGTTATGACCTTTTAAAAATGAATGGGACCCGCCTCAGTCGGGTGATCGCGAGAAGAAATGGCAAGTCAAAGAAATGTCTCCCGACTTTGCGATTCACTTCATGTCGCATGGTCGCTGGATCAGCTCGGTCAAATAGTTAAGGCTTTTCTTCTGTCGCGTGGTCTCGTGATAATTGGAGGTTAATTGATAAACAGTCCCGACCCAGCGACTAACGGTTTCATGCTAAAAGATTTCCCTCAGTCGGGATGTCGCCAGATTAGGGCGGTGAATCAGATTCCCAGTATGCATAAAGAGGACGAAAGAAAAGATGACATCTTTCACAGAACTAATGGTTGTCGGGTGATCGCTTGATGAAGGAGGTGGATCATGCGATAACAAGACTAAGGTATGTTTGCCCTCAGTCGTGAAGTCTCCTGATAATTTAAAGGTATATAGAATTCTAAGGCAATTATGCGACAGCCGTTCGATGAAGAGGTAAAAAGATCTGACGGTGGTCGCGAAGTCTGGTGATAAAAGTGCCCCAGGGAAAAGGTCCTTTCGACTAAGCGATTAAGGTATGTCGCGAGGTCGCTGTGAATAGAAAAAGGCACGTGCTTCAAGTTAAAGGTAAAAGACACAAGATCTCCCGACTAAGCGACCAAAGAGATAATCATGAAAATAAGAACAAACGGCTTGTCGCGTAGTCTAGAGAAGGATACTGAGTTAAGGTTAACCCTGCGCGACTTAGATTTTCACTATAGTCGCCTGATCGCTGGAAAGACTTGGGTTAACCGAGGTAAAGGAATTACATTGTCGCCTAATCTGAAGATCAGACCATGGTTAAGAGAAAACGCTCGCGACAAAGAGACTTAATGAGGTCGCGAGGTCGCTAGATAAACAGGATCTACAAAAGCGGCGCCAAGTGGATGACGTGAGAGAGGAGATCACCCGGCGGCCAATCAAATACAATATTTTTTGATTACTGTGTACAAAAGGTAGCTGAGATTGATGACAGAGAACGAATCAGAGAGTGCCATGTCAGCTGTCTTAACCATTTTATGATTGCGCCAAAATATTCATGATTTAAATTTGATTTCTTGTCACCTCGCTCAACTACGGCTAGGTTTTTGAACGTTTCACGGCATGTTAACTTAATGGAAGAATTGACATTTTTGAACTTTGAGCCATGTACTCTGAACCTTATGGCTATAAACAGGGGAGTCTGCATTCATTCTTGTTCACCGAGTTTATGATCTCAAAGCAAAGTTATTGTTTTAGAGCAAAAGGTGATATTCAGAGCTGTAGCAGTGTTGTTGAGTGATTGAAATTTCTGAGAGTTACAGAGAGTTGTGATCTTAGATTTGTTTCGATATCGTCCAACTAGAGATTCAAGAGCTTACAAACATGAGTACTGCCATGAGCATGGCGTCTACTAGTGGAGGTAGTGGAGATGATCCTAAAGGAAAACCTAGTTTCTCTGACGAGTTTCTGCAACTGCTGCCAGGGTCCACTCAAAATAGGAAGATTGATGCTGGTGTTTTCAAAGATGACTTCAAGGACATCAGATATGTAGTGACCCTAGGAACAACAGGTTATTCTCTGTTTACTTACTTTTATAATAATTCTGATAAACCTATCCCTGTGTCAAACCCTTGGATATCTGGACTGGGTAGGTTGTTAGTGCCTGATGTATTCCTTGATATTGACCTATTTTTGGAATTGGCTAATCACTATGATGTCCTAACAAAGACCATCAAAAGGGAGGATGGCACCAATTTGCTTGTCCTAAATAGAAATTCTTTTATGCAAGCATTTGGCCTTTTTAGTACTATGTCAACCAAGATTGACATGAAGAAGCAAGAAAAGAGATATAGCAATAAGCCTGGTGTTGCTAGGGGCTTATTGAAAAAGCATATGCCACAGGAAATAAGAGATCATATAGGTCCTCAGGCTGGAGCTTACCCATATTTTTACAAGGACCTGTACTTTTATATCAAGTACAATGCCTATGCTCTTTGCAGAGTATTGGGAATAGATGGAGATGCTGAGAGAATAGGTCATGGCATCTTGATGATGGTCCTAGACCTGCAGGAGATTCATTCTAGCACAAGTTATGATTATATCCAGCATATAATCGATGAGATGCACGAGGGTTTCATTACTACACAGAAGAAATTGAAAAACCCTCAGGGGAAGGATGAGCCAAAAATTTTACACTATTCGGTTCTGATGCACCTTCTCCTCTACTTCAATTTTGCAATCATGGACCCTGACAATTTGTCTCCACAAAGATTGTTTCAAGGACATCCAAATCC
>MU226740.1:1933517-1949192 GCA_018584345.1 Thuja plicata
AATAATAAGAGGATTTTCCAGTTATTTAAAAACATGATATGCACATACGTTTCTAGAAACTAATAAGGTGAAAAAAATTCAAAGAAACAATAATGTGGGTGTTGTAAAGCTTTTTCCAAGAGGAAGTTAGGTGATCGAACCCTCGTTGCACTTAACAGTGCGATCAAATTCCCCCTGACAAAAAAAAGATCGGGCAACAATGAAAAAATGGTTGAAATTCGTGTAGTACCTGGTATACCATGATTCTGAGGAGTGCAATGACGAGAACGAAGGTAATCAGCCACAAGATCACCTTCAAGCCAAACCCTAACACGCAGCAGAGCTTTGTAATCACTGTTTAAAACGTGGATATCCCAGCCGGAAAAAATGCGGATATCTCCAGACGTTGCCGCCGATTAAAATGGGGTTTAAATCCCAAAACGTGGAGTTGCCCGGACCCGACGGGGACATACAATTTTGTTTATTTTTCGCACATAACCGTGGATTCGAAATTCATTCCACCTCCTGAAGAGGAATTGCGAAATCCACATTTTTGGCAAAATGGGGTCATGCAAATCCACATTCCCATTCTCAAAAAGGGCATCCAAACAGGGAATTGCACCCCATAACCGGGTTATGGGCGGCATAACTCGTTTATGGGGTGCAACCAAACGGGCCCTATTATAGGAAAGTATTTTACGAGATTGTGGAAATCATGGGTAAACATGATAAACTCCTTATGTGGTTCCTCCTTTCACACACTTCTTCCCCAAAAATCCTAAGGACAATAAATGCTCACATACATGAGCGTGGGGTTTAATAAAGTGTGTATGTTTTGCTCAATTTCACACTTGCAAAAGGATTTTAGCTCTTCAAAACATTCTATCTACACTTAGTGACCAAATTAATTATATTCTTTAGATTTTCCATAGTTCATCCATTAGTCATCTATGACACTTAATTGAAAACATTTCAACCGTCCTTTAAAAATATAGGCTTTTGTTCTAAAATCTTTCTGTTTAAATTTGAAATTGCTAAAATCTAAATCTATATTTAAATTTTTTCTTTTATCAATATATATATGTATTTAATTTAGGTTTTTCATATCATTTCATGAATGTCTCTTGTTTGAATTAACTCCGCTGACTACTTGATTTATTTTTAGTGCACTTGAAATCAATTTCACAACATAAAGGTCAATTATGCAACTCAATTTAAATCTAGATGCAATAGAGATCCTAACAAAATCCTACAAATAACTTAAATTATATTTTATTATTTTGCTTCTATGCATCCAAAAATATATGATTCAAATTTCAATTCAAAAATTATGATCAAAATAGAAAACAATTATGTATCAATGAATAAAATCAACATTGCTATTGATTTCCAATTTTCCAAATTTTGTGACATTCATTACATATGTAAATTGATTTATATTAAGGAAATAATTTGATTTCATTTCAAGTTAATCCTCAATTGAAGTCATGGTCATTCAATCTATCATTTGGACCAGTTAATGAGAAATATATTTTTTGATCTAAAAATGATAATATAGAAAAATTAGGACCATAAATTGTCATAAGTTTACTACACCAAGTTCTCACCAACTATTTGATCAAAATTTGACCAATAGATTTCATGTGTTTCTAAATGTAGCATCTTGTTTTGTCACATCGTTATACAATATGAAGCTCTTTCATTTCATAGGGGAGGTCACCCAGTTGTTGAGAAATTTTCAATGTTTGTAATAACATTTTTTTATATTAATAAGTAGAAAAACAATGGTGCTTTCCCTTACAAAACTACAACCTGAGGGCATAAAAACCACAAACAAAACAAGCCATTTACAACAAGGTCAAAAAATAGACTATTAACAACACACTAGAAAAACAACTAATAAACCACACAAAGAGTGGGTAGACAACTCACCCACAATGTGTGGAGGAGAATGAAAGTCTAAAGAGTGATTTTTCCTTCACCAGTAGACAATCGTCCTGACAATTCTATCAAAAGGGTCCCCACCACAAGTGAGAGGAGGTGGTGGAACCCTCATTGTGAGATTGTCAGCATAAGGAGCAGAGTGTTGGGAATGTTGTATATCATCATCCAAAGGTTGGAGCAAATTAGGAGTAGCAGTTGGAGAAGGGTTCGCACAGCCAAAGAGGGCCACACTAGCAATAAGAGGTCGAGTCAGGTCTATTGGGTTTGAGGAGGCCAAATCAACAACACGAGCTTCACCTTGAGGAAAATCATCATCCACATGTGAAGAGTCATCAGAGGAAGAATTGGAGGCCAGGATTGTCAAATGATCATCATTAGCATCCTTCCACCAAGCGGCAACACCTTTACGATGCAAGAGAGAACATTTTGTAGTTAGATGGCCAGTAGAGAAGCATCACTGACATCAAAAGGGGAGACCCTCATAATCTAGCAATTGATTCCATAGCCTATCCCTAACCTTGAGAACTAAATCCCTGAAAAGGGGTGTGGAGATGTCAATGTCAACCAAAATGTGAGTGAAGGTAGAGAGACCCATTATGGTCATAGCCTCATCCACCTTTAAGAAATGACCAATAGAGTTGACGATGGCCTCAAAATAAGAATTCTCCCAAAAATGAAGGGGAAGATTGGGAGACAAATCAACTCTGGATGCACACTAAGTGGATCAGTAAGAGGTTTAAACGAGATTGTCCATGGTTTGGCCAAGAGAGATTGATTCCCCCAAACCCACAACTTTCTCAACACCAAATCTCAATTTTCAAAAGAAGAAGAAACATAAATAAAAAACCCCCTTGCACAAGGGAAAATCTCAATTTTTCTAGAAACTAAGGATCTCCAAGAATTTTTCACCCAATGATGGAGATCCAGAAGAGAAGTCTAGAAATCAATGAATCTACAAACCAACCCGCAATGTTGGTAGAAATCCACATTATCCATCACATCCAATCCACACACCACCACAAGGGGATGTCTTGGCATAGGCAAGAGGTTGAGATTTCTTCTTTGAATGGATAGTCGCAGTAGATTTGACAACATGAGAAAATCTTCATCAACAAGCAGTAGAAAGAGGCTTTGAGGTGGACCCCCTCATTCACGGCCTTAGCAGAACCCATACCATGTCTCTAAGAAGAGTGCCCAATGAGAACCACTCCAATAGAAACCTTTCCACCAATAGTGCCAAGAACAAGAACCCCTAAATCACCCATAGCCAGAGGTGGAGTAGCACCCTGAAAAGACCCCAACCTAGGGAGTGAGGCAAAGAGATATGGGAAGGATTCAGACACCAACAAAACCCCCCACTGCAAACCAACATCTTCCACATCTTGCAAACTTGAAAATGCACCATGGGCAGGAGCAGACATCATGATTAAAAGTTTTTGGCAATTGATCATTGTTGATTTAACGTTCAAATTTTTTAATATTAGAGCATTAATAGTTTTGACTTTAAAATTGCTTGTGTTGATCACAAGTATTGATAATTGAATGGAAAGTATTACTTATATCTAAAAAAATCATGTGATGTCACATCAATGTACCAATAAAGTGTGACTTAGTGCACAACTAATGGTCTAGCTTTCTTTTGGGTCCATTTTGGATGCCTAATAGAAAATATGTGGATGTGGCATCATATTTCATTATGTGGACTTGAAACCTTAGCTATAGGTAGAGGATTTTTTTTGTTTTGGTCGGTAATAGGTATTTTTATTGATATGACAGAAAGAAATACAATATAAAAAGAGTAATTTCGTAGCATATAGTTGTTAGCTATCACCTATTGTAGGAGTGGCCTTCTCCTTTACAATAACAAGCCATCTAAATAAATGTTAGGTATTCAAACTTTACCAAGACAAAAAGGGGCTTGTACCCATCTTTACCCTACAAAATCTACCATTCACAATACATAGATTAAACATAAGAATCTATCATTCACAATGCACTTGACACCCCGAGCTGCATTGTTCAACTGATCATTATCTTTGTTCCTTCCTTTCATCCTTAATTAAAAATAAGACGCCCAAAAAAACTTACTGTGTAAAAGAACTATGTCCAGCAACCATCCTTCCCTTGCCTCAACAGCATGGGTTGCACATCTTCCTTGGCACATTCATCAAAATGTTTTCTACTCTATTATTTTCCATTTGGGGTTCGCTTGTTAACTTAGCCTTTACTTGCTGACATTCATCCATCGCTTCCATGAACATTAGCTGCTTGTCCACTCTTTCTTGCCAGCGAAGAAAGGGAATAAGACCGAACCTTCATGCATCGTCGTCATCCTCAAAGCATTCAATTAAGTCCTGCCCAACACCTGGAACAGACCATTCCATAAATTAATCTATGTCTCCAAGCACATCAGTTTCAAAAAGGCTTTTGTTACACGACTGATTTATTTTGTGCTTTCACAAATTTCCAGACCCATGCGATGAAAATGGTGATTACATCTAAGTTTGTCCTTCTCTTCACTCTTCTCTCTTGAAACTGCTTACCAATCACTTTCAACACACCCTCCACCATTCTATCCATTTTTATTTTTAGGAGCCCTTTAATCCTTTCACTACTTATAGGGCCCTTAAAAGCTTTCATCTGCTTGTCCGAGTCTAAACTGAAGGTGGCTTCCATTCTTTTTGCCAACAATTTCATTTCAATTCTCTGTGTTGTTGTGAGCAAAGTCTTGGAAAACTGCAGCCAAGCCTTTTTATAAAATGCATTTGCTTCAAAATTTTCATCCAACATTTATCAAGAATCATGTGAAGAGTCTTTTCACATTGCCCGCTAACTCTTTCATTGCATAACACCTGTCATGCATTTTTTGCTTTGTTCCATCTTTCCTCATCAAATCATGATTACCTTTCTATTCACGATCAAAGGATTAAGCCTCATGTGTCCTTTCTAATAATTTACTTACATTTTGTTGATTTTGCAAGATATCTTTGATGAGACAGTTCACACAAATGCATCATCTTTAAAGTTTTTTTCTTTTCTATTTCCATAACTATAAATGACTTGAATTGAACAATGTGGAATTAGAAAAATCTTCACAAACCGTGACATTCACTTTGTCAAATGTAGTCGCCAAATTGGCTAATTTATCTGCCTCCATATTACCTTCTCGTAGAGTGTCTTATTCTAAATTCTCTGAAATTCTGAAGAAACCCATCCACCTCTCTAATGATGCTATCAATATACCAAGTTTGTGACTGACCCTTTTTATAGCTTCAATAATAATCTTTGAATCTCCTTCTATATGTATTTTATCCACTCCCAAAATACATCCCAATTTCAATGCCAGAATAGTTGATTGTGCTTCTGCAGTATTATTTGATCCATCCTCAATCCTTTTTGCTACAATAGATAATAATCCCCATTGTTGTTCCTTGCAATAACTCCTACCCCTGAGACCCCATGATTACCTTTCAAAGAGCCATCAAAGTTGAGTTTGATCCACCCTGTTTCTAGAGGATTCCATCTAATATCATCTTTGCATGTTTTTACCATACCTGTTTGACTTCCATCATTTTTGTAACGGATCTTAATCCCGGTTCATTATTTCTGAATTGATCTATCCCAAGATGAGAACATAGTGCTTGCCTTTAATTTACTGACTGCCGAGCTCACAACTTCTTCAATTGATGCATTAATCCTTTGTAAAATTATGTCTATAGATTCTTAGACTCCTTGGAAAATTATTATGTTACGTTCCTTCCATAGCTCCCATATGATTATTGAGGGGAAAATAATCCATATTTTTGAGAGAGTGGATTTCGTGTGGTGAGTTTTCCATCCTTGAAAAATATCCAGTATAAAGTAGGGCATAGGTCCGATGGATTTAATTTTACCGTAACCATCTCCCAAATTTTTTGAGAGAGCTTACAGTGGAACAGGAGGTGATCGGAATCCTCTCTAGCATGATTACACAATGGGCATATTGATGGTCCAATAAACCCATACTTCTTTCTTCTTTCCCCTGTCAAAATCTTGTTTTGAATAGAAATCCATGCAAAAGCACCCGCTTTTGGTATACAGTCCTTATCCCAACATAACTTGTAAGGACATTCTCCAGTATCCTCTTCATTCCCCAATAGCCTATAACCCAACTTTGCTGAGTATTTGCCACTTTTAGCAACACACCAAATAATTTTATCTTTATTATCTAATAAAGTTAAAGATCTATCAGCAAAAATGTTCCTCATAGTGTTGCAAATTTCATCACTAAGGCCTGTTGTGGCAATATCTTTCTACCCCCATTGCTATCCTAATGGTCTAGATCAGAGTTCCATATAATCCTTAAATTTATCACCCCATACTTGTTTAAGATTGTCAATTAGCTCTCTAGAGTTGTAACTTTCAAATAGAGTGGGTTTACCCTCCCAAGAATCCTCCCAAAATAAAGCATCCTTTCCATCCCCAATCTGCCAAGACAAGTGTTTACAAATTAGGGCTCTACATTCCAGGATGAAGTTCCATATTGCTGATCCTTTAGGGGGGTTTTGAACTATTAGAATCCTCCTATCATCCAATGAATCTAAATATTTTTCTTTCAGAATTCTTACCCAAAGTTGAGAAGGATTGGAGAAAATTTCCCACACCAATTTGGCTCCTAATGCTTTATTAATCCATTACTGTTTTTGAAGGCCTGCAACCCCATTCTTATGAGATTTGCATATTGTATCCCATGCAACTAATGGAATTTAATCCTCCTCCTGGCTCCCATTCCAAATTTTTTTCTCATTCTCTGTTCAATATATCTTAAAACTCTGAGTGGTATTTTTAGGCAACTCATTGAGAAAATAGGAATGGCTGATATGACCGATTGAAGCATTAGAATATGCCCTGCATAAGTGAGCCATTTTCCTTTCCAGCTGTCCATTCTCTTCACACAACCTTAAATTAGTTCTTTCCACAAATTTTCCTTAGAAGCACCTTCAAAGAGTGGAATGCCCAAGTATTTGTTAGGGAGACTGCCAACTTTCATTCCCATGATCCTTGTAATATGTTGTTGAGTAGGTAAGCTAGTGTTGAAAAAGAATATTTCAGATTTCTCCCAGTTTATAGATTGTCCAAAAACCTTGTTGTATGTGTCCAAAGTTAATTTAATAGTTCTATCTTCCCGAGCTGATGCTTCTCCAATAAGGTATGTGTCATCCACAAACTACAGGTGAGTGATCGGATCAAGATCTCTTGCCACTTTTAACCCCTTCCAAGACCCCTGTGATCCTACCTGTTTGATGGTTCTCCCTAAAGCTTCATCCAAAATAATAAAAAGAAAAGGGGAGAGGGGGTCTCCCTGACGAATACCTGTAGAGGTTTCAAAGAAGCCCTATGGGTTGCCATTAATCAAAATGGAGAGACAGGGTGTAGAAATGCAACTATACACCCAGTCACGCCATTTTTTATCAAACCCAAATTGATGTAGCACTTTCATAAGGAAACTTTTGTTTACATTGTCATATGCCTTTCTTATGTCAAATTTTAACATCATACTAACTTCTTTACTTACTTTAATAGAATGAATGGCTTCATGCACCACTATAATACCTTCATAAATAGACCTTCCAGGGGCAAAACCACTATGTTCCTATGATATTAGTGTAGATAGCATTTCTTTTAGTATATTTTCCATTACTTTTGTGATTACCTTGTAGATTGTATTGCATAAGGCTATCGGTCTGAATTCATCGAGGGATTCCTTCTTTTCTTTTTGGGGGATCAAAGCTAGAAAGGTAATGTTAAAGTCTTTAAAAATGAAACCTCCCTTTCTAGATTCCTCAACTACCTTACATAATTCTATCCCAAGAAAATACCAAGATTTTTGAAAAAATAAGGTTGGGAAACCATCAGGACCCAGTGCCTTATCACTGCTCATCTTGAATAAAGCCTTTTTAACTTCAAACTCAGCAATACTTCCCATCAACATTATGTTTTTTTCCCTGGAGATAAGTCGAGGGATTACCTCCAAAAAATTGTTCACATCTTCAATTTCCCCTGTGTCTTTTGCAAAGATAGAAGAGAAGTGACTGATTGCAGCTTCATTGATTTCATCTTGTTCGGTGAATACATTACCTTGATTATCCATAATGGAAAATATTTTGTTCAAAGACCGTCTTCCTTTTACTGAATTATGGAAAAAATTTGTATTTCGGTCACCTTCCTTGAGCCATATTTCCTGGGATTTTTGTCTCCAGAATATCTCTTCTCTATTTCGAACACCATTATATTTCTTTTTCAGCTCGAGTTCTTGATTGAAGATGTTATTATCCACCCCCCCTTGGGATTTTATCTCATTCAGAACAACTAGCTCTGCTTCAAGGTTAATTTTTTCTACAAAGATATTCTTAAACTTTTCTCTATTCCAAACTTTTAAACTTTCTTTAATATGTTGTAGTTTTTTAAAGAAAAGGAAGGCACAATTACCCGAGCATCGAGGATCATCTTTCCACCATGTTGCAATCATCTCCCAAAAGCCCATTTTGCACATCCACATTTTCTCAAACCTGAAAGGGGCTCATTTTGGAGCAGCATCTTCCAGAATCCTTAGGCATATAGGAAAATGATCAGAGCCAATTATTGGCAGTATTTCTACCTGACACAACCAATTAGTTTCCTCCCAAGCACCTCCAAGGAAGAGCCTATCTAACTTCTCTGCAATATTAGTAAACCCCGTGCGCCTGTTTGTCCATGTAAAGGCTCCATTTTTGAACCCTACATCTTGTAATTCATTAGATGAGACAAAGTCATCAAAATATTTTTGAATTTGACTAATCCACCCTTTTCCACCTAATTTTTCTGCTGGAGAGAGAATGGTATTTAAATCTCCCCCTAACATAAATAAATTGTCTTTAATTATAGAAATCATTCCAGTAAGGGAGCCCTATAGCTGTTGTTTCTAAACTTGATTACATGGTCCATAAATATTGAGAGCCAAGATTAACATTTAGTTGAAAAGATTGAATTTTAACTAGCTGCCAATTACATCCCTCCTTGATCAAGCTAACATGCATCCAAGCCTCCTTCCACAAAATTCCTAAACCTCCCGAGGCTCTTGTTGCCTCCTTAAAGAGGCTTCCCCACTGTTGAAAATTCCTATCAAACTGTAACACACCATCCCCGCTTAACTTTGTCTCTTGTAAGAAAATTAATTCTGGTTGGGCCTGGTCAAAACATCTCTTGACCCAACATCATTTGTCAGGGGCATTTCAGCCCCTAACATTCCACAAAAGGATATTCATGGCTTCCGAGAAGAGGGATAGCCTCTTCCCCATCTCAGCAATTTTGACTGGTCTGTTGCACTACCAGCAATGACGAGTTTTACCTTGGTTGATTTACGACCTCTCTTCTTCTTTTCTTTGACATTTGGCTTATTCAATGTTGAAGAAGTTTGATTGATTTTTCTATTGTATAAGAGATCCATCTAATCTTGCATGCCTAAATCATCATTTCCTGCTTCTTCCTCCTAAGAATCATATTCAGATTATGAGTTCCACCCATTATCTTCATTGTTTCTCATATTGTCCATTGATTTTTCTAGATTTATGATAGGAGATATTTGTATACCTTTGCAGTGGTCTATGAGTTTAGTTTCCTTTCCTTCATGAGCAGGTTTTGTTTATTCTGATAGAAAAACTCCCTTCGCAGTGCAATCAGGTTTATAGCTTCTATCACTAGTCATTTGCATGTTTCCTTTGGGGGTGTATAGGTTTTCTTCCATTGTATCATGCACAACTAGAAGATGTTTAGGCCCACATCTCTCTACATGATCTTCCTTTCCAATTTCAACTTCATCTGAGGGAGATATGGGTGTCTCCTTAAAAATTTGAGTTGAAACTGGGCTGTCTGTATTCTCTCTTTGAGAAGTGTTATCCGGTTCATGTTCACTGCCTCTAATTTTATTAGAGTTATCTTGACTTTCTAAATTGAGGATTTTCACTTCAGCCTCTGGACTTCTATTACTTATCATTTCTTCCTCGAAGTGGATTGACCAAAGGGGTTGTCAGTTTCGACTTGTTTCTATCATTTTGATCCATTCAACACTTTTGTTGATTTCAAGTCCTTTACCTTTCGTACTGGTATTTACTGATTCCATTAAAAGGTCAGCATCTTCAACCTCCACTCTGAGTTGCCATTCCCCTTTCACCGATCCTAGCACTACATAGTTTGGAATCTGATAACATTTGTGTACCTTCACTAAGATCTTGGAATAGATATAGAAGTCATTTGCATCAACCACTTCTTTAGACCTTAGAAATTTCACTAAACTATTTCCAATAGTCTTTAGGGTTTCCTCATTTTTGTATTCCCATGGGAGGTTTTTTAAGTTTTAACCAAACAACTATGTCCTCAACTTCCTCTGTGTCAGGGTTAAAATTTGGTTTCTAGTCCCAAATGTAAAATCCTTTACCATCCAACATACGGTCCTCCATTTAATATCTAGTCTTTATCTGTCTTCAAAGGGCATATCACTAAAAGGAAATCATTGGTTAGGGTTTTGATTTCAAAATTGTCCCCCCAGTTTTTCCTTATCCAAGTTTGGATTTTAGCTATAGATGGCCAAGGACCTAACCACTTTAGAAAAAAGGGCTTTATCGTGCTACCTATTAACTTACTCTTCCCATTGAGAGTTGTTAATCAATACAAATGAATCCCTAACAATAATAGTGTTATTTACCTCTTTAGCGGCAACCTGGGTGTGTTCATTGTATTGAAGTTGGACCTCGCAATGCCTGATCCTTTGGGTCGCCAAAACTTCTCTTCAATCTACTTGATTCAGAGGTTATTTGGCAGCTGGAGGAACTCTTTTTGCTTTCGTGAAGGAGAACCTCTATTATCCCTTTTCCCACCATTCCATCCCCTATTGGGGGGCAATGACAGATCTTGTCTTCGCACATTAAATCTGTTGCATCTATAATTATCTTGGAAGCGATAAATATTGTTAGGCCATTGATTTATGTTTAACTACCCTTTGTTTGAGTCTCAATTTCTAAGAACCCCCAAAAACTTCTTATTTTTGTTCGAGACCCCTAAGTGTCTACGATGAGACGGCGACCATGAATGCCTTCCCATCTGTATCATGTAAATTGATCTTCCCCTTTCGAAGCCATTGCCTCCAGGGCGTTGGACGCCATAGTCATTACCTTCATAGTCGTTGTCGCTCTCCATGGTATATCAGTAGAGGAATTTTCAAATACATTGCTATAAAAAAATTGGGAGTGATTTAAAATTGTCACGAAGGAAATTGAGAGACACAAAGTTAGAATGCTCAAATAATAGGTCCACTCTCTTATACCTTTTCAATCTACTCATTCTAAAAGATGAGTTGATTCAAAATAATACCAAGTATTAAAATAGTGAGCATTTAATGAAATAATTAAAATCCCCATCAACAAGCCATTAATTTCTCAACATATGTGAAACTATAATAGACATGTTTGATGATAATACACTTACAAGATTTAAATGACTCCTCTAAGCAATTACAAATTTCTAAAATATGTTGCATTTTGTTATCAAAGCTTTCTACATTATAATTGTAATGTGTCTTGGAAATTTTGTGCATGATCATCGTGTTATTTTTCAAGCTTTAATTTTATTAGTTTGTAAGGCGTTTTAATATTTTAAAATAAAGAATTATTTTTTTGTTATTATTGATAAAGGTTGGTCATGTCCTTTTACAAAATATGAAATATAAAATGATGAAACTCAACAATAATAAAGAGAAACAATATGGAATTAGTAACATTAAGATTGTATTGCATTAGCAAACTATTAATGAAGGTGCTAAAAGGACAAGTTAAGGCTAACTACCTATGGACCAAAGGAGAATAATTCAATGAAGGTGGTTTGAAACCAAAACACTAAGAGGATTGTTGGACGACCTTATTCTTCTTTTCTTGGGGGAGAAAATCCTTCCAAGCTAAACTCCTTTATTTAAATAATATTGTTGGATAAGAGAGTTTCAAAGGGTCACATAAAGTCCCCTCTCTTAATTTCATCCCCCTTTGTCATAAAAAGGGGTGGGTGATGGGTGATGAAGGGTACCTTAACAACTCGATCAAGTAGAGATGATATATTGGGTCTCCTGATCCCTCATGAACCTCAAAATCCTTCCCCCCACAACCTTCATTTGATACTTCCTTAGGAAGGAAGTTGATTGCATCATCAGATCCATTCGTCAAGGGACCTTCTACTTCACTATTAATTATGAGAGATTGGGAAGGAAAAGCTTACTCTTTTTTCTTGCAAAATAATTGCTTTCTCTTGTTACTCAAATAATCCACCTCTATATGACTCATCTTGAGCCAACCATATAAAAATATCATAGACTTCTAAAAAGTTATTTGTTGCACAATGTAATTATATAAGGAAGCACCTTATTGACATCTACATAAATGCAACCTTGGAAATTGTGCATCAGATGTGGTGATCATATCTACCATAATATCATGTCTAGAAGAGTTGACTATGCCCTTGAAAACTTCCTCATCTTAGTGCTCTAATGGAAACCTGAGAATCGTAACCCAGAGAAGATTCTTAATAATAGATTATTTCTCAAGATAAAAACTTGGCAATCATTTTTGGAGGAATAAACTATTCTTAGCTAGAAAATATGTAACATCCAAGAGGCTTTTTGCATAGTATCCATGTTTTGTGATGGAGATTAAAAAACAACCCCTTTAGAGAAGCCACAATTTCAAAAATATTCCTCGAGTTTCCATTTATGTTATTCCCACTTTATGAACACATCAATATTCGGTCAAGTTCTAAAGAATTTCCTTACTTTTAAACTTCTAAATATGGCAACAAACCTTTTGACAATAGAGTCTGGACATAGAGCATGACATACCATCTATCAATGTAAAGAGGGATAGAGCTACAAAGAATGGTTTCATCCTTTGATTTCATCAACTCACAATATAGTCAATAGACCACCAACAACTCTAGAACCCAAAGCCACCCCAAAAATGCCTCGATCCCCTTAGCCACCAAGATCTAAGCTAAAGGATAAATAAAACCCAACAAAGAATCCTTCTTAGAGAAAGAATCCATACCACTAACCGAAGAAAAAATATTTTAAGATGCCAAAAATATAAATACAAATATTACCAAATAGAAGAAAACAAGGAAGTTGAGAAGAAAAAACATCCCCATCAACACACAAAATACCAATGAATTGCGAACCAACATCTCCAACCACCACCTTACAAGAAGAAAAGAAAATATTCAGAAAAATGAATTTAAAGAAATGGGAAAACCAAAGTGCAAAAACAAAAGGAAGGCTTCTAGATTTGCATCATAATTGTGTTCTAAATATTATAGATGAATCCCATTATTCAGTCCTAAGAATTGGGATCTAGAATTTTTAAGACACTCTATAATTTAAACAAAAAAATGATTGAAAAAAAAATAGGGAGTTACAACTAGCTAGAGTGTGAAAATCTTGTCTAACTTAGCATGACTTCGTATGTGGTACCAACCCTTAAAATAGATTTTTTTCCCTTGAAAACAATTTAATTGTTATGTACTTAAAAAAACATTCGAATTAACTTATGTTTCTTGGTTACCCATATAACTATGATAAGAGATTCAACTAGTTTGTTATTAACATCGATGTTGAATCTCTGAAGAGTTGAAGGTAGTGTTGAATACCATCAAGACAACTGAAGGTAAAAGGGTGCGTGCCTTGTGAAAATAAGGGTCGTAGAGACCAAATGCAGTATTTGTGTAAGATATTTAACCTATAAGTTCAATAATTTTCCATTTTTCCACTTAAATATTATAAATGTTGTAAGATAATAACTATTGTTCCTTATAATCTACCCCATCATATATGAGAAATGACTATATAGCCAACACAATGATCTTAATTAGACTTTTTTTTTCATTTATTAAATAAATTGAAAATCACAAGACAATTATCTTGTGGTTTTTAATTGATTTAATGAATAGCACAAAATTGACATTTTGTTGGTTGCATAACAATCGACTCTTGGAGATGCCCAAGATAAAAGTGTTTGAGTGTGCATATATATGAAGTAAAATTGAGACAAGATTGTGTTTAAGAGATTATTTGTCTTATTTCTTTTAATTTTAAGTCTTGAAGAGTATTGGATGTTGCCTCTCACATTATAAAAGGTGGAACCATGGTGTTCATCTTCCATAATGAATTAAATGAATTAAACAAATCATCCCAGTGTATATATGAAATAGTGTGAACTTTCTCAGCACTACTTACGAAGAATTGTTCTTCAAACACAGGCTCTTCTCCACTTGCGGTATGAGAGTGGCCTTCCCACCCTTGTGGAGGGCTTCTAGCCTTTGTGCTAAGTGTATATTTTATGTTGTCTTTGAGAACATCTGTTGTACTATTAATAAATAATAAGTCGTTGATGGCCTATAAATTCTACTCTTTGACGCCGCTAGACCGTGGTTGTATAACAGTCAACCCTCTTATTAGAATGCTTTAATTTTCAAAAGGATTTGTGTATGGTTTATGTTACTTCTATAACTATTTGATTAACATTTTTGCATCTCTAACCCTATCCCTTATCAATTTCGACGCTGCTACTCATGTCAAAAGAGATAAGGCCCCGTTTGTTTGCGGAATTGGAATTTGACTCAAAATCTGATTATCACAAAATCGGGTTTTGAAATTTTGGTTTTGCATCTTCGGGTTATAATTTGTACTGTTTGGTTGACCCGAAAGATGGATTAATCAATCCATCTTCTGCATTTGGTTTCCAATTTCAAAATTGGAATTGGAATTGACAAATTCCAACTTCTGTGTTTGGTTCAAAAATTTTGAATTGGAATTGGAATTAGACACTCCATATTCTATGTTTGGTTCTACATTTCGAATTGGAATTGGAATTCAACAAAGACTTTATTATAATTTATTATTATTATTTAATAATGTTTAATTTATGTTGCGATTTATTTTGTCCATTTTTATTTTTATTTTTTTGATTTTGTGTTTTTTTTAATTGCGCTTATGATCATACATGTGCTTCTATATTCGTGGATAAAACTTGGAAAGGATAGGTCACTTGCTTGCAATTTTTTCATGCTTATGCTCATAAAAATAAATGTTGACCTCCTTTTTACTAATTATTAGATTATATTTTAAATTTATATGGAATATCATATTCAATCTTTCACAAATGACAAATACATCATATTTTATTTTTATTTGATATGGTAACACACATGATGATTGTAAAGTTATGTGACATCGAGACTATATACCAAATAAAATTAGGAAAGCACAATGATATTGTAAGGATGGGTTGGAATTGAGACATACAAGTGTTTTCATAAAAATATAAATAATCATTGCATTGCTCGATATTAAATAAGTCTTGTAGTCCTCATCACAGTATATATATATATATATATATATATATATATATATATATATATATATATATATATATAGCTATTTCTGTTGAATGGCCCAACAAAGTGCACAAACAAAATATCGTAGAAACTTAACAACGTCTTTATAGGTAGCCTCCACTTTTGCCATAGATGTCTCGAGTGCCTTGCAAGACTTGCACTCATCAACCGCAATAGGTATGTGTGTAGATGGTGCAGATGATGTAGACAGAGATGGGGCATCGTCGACCCACTGAAAGTAGCGACATCCACCGCCATCCTACAATATAAATCTAGGTTAGTATTGCTATAATGATTAATATTTATTAA
>MU226740.1:1959503-1980815 GCA_018584345.1 Thuja plicata
AAATACTTACCACAGCCCAACATCTAACAATAGATGAGTTACTAGAACACAACAATATGCATGTATGAATTGAAATATTAGGACCCAGTGGATCATATGAGTGTATAGTAATAGAAATGGCAATTGGGACCCAATGGATCATATGAGTGTATAGTAATAGAAATGGCAATTGGGTGATGCATTGCAATCAGAGAAAATTAACAAGCTTAAATAGAACACTATACACCATCAAGAAAAATAAACCACATACTATAAGGTCTCACTAACTTCTCGGTTGGACAGAACTATCACAGTTCGATTTATTAGTTATGGGTAAATCTTGCTTCACTTTTCTCAAAGTTATCCTTTTTATGTAGAGTATTCCTCCTTTCCACAATTAGTGCTTTTAAATTAACTAATGACATAACTTAAAAATACCTTTCTTAAATTTTTATTCCTGTTTAATTTCTTTGACTGTATAAAATTAAAATTCAGTTGCTATTCCTTTCTATATCCCACTGGCCTATAATTGAACCTCAGGTGATATTGCTGGTTGTTAATGCTCCATAGCCTGGAAACCTACTCTGATACCTGCTAAATATGATAGTTGAATTATTTACAAGCTATACACCACTAGTTCAACGTTTATTGGGGAGAGGGGAATGGATGAGGAAACGTTGGAATAAATAATGAGGGAATTCTAGAAACACATCTATATCCTAGAGATTATATTGGGCTTTAAAAAATAACATGGCAACATGAATGGTAACTACTAGGTGGGGAGTTATAAGCCATCCCAAGACCATATAAATTTACAGAGTTTTACATAAAAGTTGAAATTATACCCCAATTGGTTTGTCTGTTATAATCAGTATATCATGTGTGGGAGACAAATAATGAAATTGCACTCCTTGAAGCAAACAACAAGTTTCAGGCAATAAATCGCTTATACAAGAGAAGTGAGTGGATGATTCCGGACAGTCTCTAATTCTCATCATCAGGCACCATAGAACGATGTCTAGGATTTGATTTTTTGTTTCTTATCAACAAAAACCACATCAAAGCATGTAAGGCCATATAATTCCAGACTTTCCAAGATTTTGGAACTTTGCTTCCATGTCTTAGAACTTTTAAACAGCTTGAACCCTTAATATTCTCAATATTTGCAAAGAATGAAAACTCAAACAAGCCCATTAAACACAACAAAGGCAAACCCTTGGACCTCGAAGAAAACTACTAGGCATGAGAAATATCTGAAGAAAGGGGGGGTTGAAACTTACTGTCTTGAAATCTTGAGGAGCAACTCCAAGAAGATAGAAGCACTCTGCTCTCAACAAAACCACCACCACCATGGAAATCCATATCACCAGTTTCAGCACTGCCATATTCAGTTAGGATCGAAACCTATAAACCCACTTGGATATGTAAGAGAGTTGGCTCTAGAAAAACAAGTTGGATCTATACTCAAGGTGTCAAGGGTTTATGTTATTGTCATTTTATGTGAAGGGAACGAAGAAGGAACAAAACGGAAAGATCAGAGTTTATTAAGACACTATTTCGTCTTCATTGCTATTTGGATGGCAACGCTATTTTGTTTTACCTTCATATGAATCGGTTAAAGCTCTATCGTTGGTACTTACTTTCCCAGGGATGAAGCATACACTTCCATAAACGGTGCCCAATAACAGACAGACAGATTTAAACGCAAAGGTATACGACTCTCATGATAAAATGAGATTTACTCATAATAATGTATACGGGTCTAGAACCCTCAAGTAAAAAATCTAATACCTGAGCTTGATAATGAAAGACTTGTGTAAAAAATCTGTGCAGTATGTACCGTATGCACCTCCTCTGTAGCCTCCTCCTTGACCTAGTCCAATACCAACACTCTGCAGCCTCCTCTAAACCCTATTCAACAGAACCGAGAATGGCGCTCATTGGTTTTTCCTCTTCAACATAAACCCTGAAATCAGAATGGGAAGACCGTGGACCCGACGGGCAGATTAAAATGGAGTTAAAAAAATCTAAAACCCGAATTTTATTTCGAATTCCACCTATTTGGTGAGAAGATGGTGCCGCCCATTTTTGGGTCAAAATCGGGTTTCATCCGCCAAAACCGGAATTTTATTTTTGGCAACCAAACGATGGATTTGAGGAAAAAGCAGAAGTCCCGCACCCAATTCCGATCTAATTCCGCCAAACAAAGTGGGCCTAAAGGAGTCTATTAATAATCCAATTGAATTTTTATTGTTTATATTCTACGTAGCTAATATTGGCCTCGGACTCAACCGAAGTACAACCTACTTCTATATGCACAAACAATGAGTTGTCGTCGTTTCTGAAATTCCCTAAGAACAGTGCACAAACCATGAGTTTTCGTAGTCTCCAGAATTCCCAAAGAATAGGCCAAGGAATATCAATCAAGCCAAGTTGGTTCAAGACTTGAAGGTATAAACTCACCTCAAATTTTTAAAATGATTTGCAAGGAGAGACGCCTGGGCGGATATTTAACCATTCTACATATGAGTAATCGACGTAACAAAATCCATGGTAGAATCCCAGTTTGAATTGGATAACTGCCACTGCTGTGAATTCTCGGCTAAACTTGAAGTAGCTTTCAAGTTAGTATCTAACCCAGCTGATTAGGCTGCAAGATCTTTAAATTTGAATTTTATCTCATAACAATCTGTTGGGGCCCAATCCTAGAAATTTTGCAAGGTTTATCTTATAACAATTCATCAGAGCTCAATTCTAGAAATGTTTATAGAGTCATAAGCTACAGTCAATCGATTGGAAAGTATTGATGTACAACTTACAAATCTCGGCAGCATACAGTATGTAACAGCCCCACGCATGCTTTTTCTATCTGTGGATAATGTAAAACTTGGGATGAAAATAATAGCAACTCTTTAGTACAGACTCAGACTCGAAGCATTGAAATCCTGTCCTACAATGAGTTATTGGTCGATATTACTCAGGAAACAGTATGTATGATGTTTCAAAGGTTGAAGGCTTTGAAGAAGTAATTTCTCTGTAATTTGCAGAAACAAAAAATCTTTAGTGCAAAATCCTTATCCTTGAGAGGAATGGTTCTACCGGGAGTCATGGGATCATTCAAGATATAACCAAAAGAAACAATCCCCTGCATCTTGCAGATCCCTCATGTCTGGTGGGATATTTCGATCTCTCAGACAATATGCTTTTTGGTAGAATGCACTGGGAAAAAGCAGCTGACAACCTTTGAGGCTTCTTTTGTAGAGATCCAAATCCATAAAGACTGCCCCTGGAAAACGTATTGTTCAGGCTTAATGCAGGTGACGGCAAGAAGAAGCAAGATTTGGATAAATAAGAGAGGTGGGTGGCAGAGGCAGGCCACCTATCCTATGAGATTTTATTTTGGGGTTTAAGTGTTAAGTTTCACCTTCCAGTGGAGATCCAAATTCTTTTCTTTGCTGTATTGTCTTGATAGTCCTTTTTAAGCGTTGTAAAACACGGGGATAGGAAGAATATGCTATCACAAAGGAACCTATCATGTTGAAATGAAGTTAACGCTTTCAATTATTAAGCGTAAATGGTGTGAGTGTTTGACAGGGATTTCATAACATGATGTAAAAGGGCCAAATTAAATTTGAATTTATCAAAATAATTCATAACGATGTGTTAGATGGTTATAGTGAAAGTCTCCCAATGGGTCAATACTACAAGATTAATATATTTATATAAGTTCTCTGCAAGTGTTACCTTATTAGCCTCATCCAAATCAAGTTCTCATGTTAGCCCCAGTCAGATCAAAAAGACAGTTAGTCCATGATTGCTTTAATGAAGGCTTACTCCTTTCATCTCGCCCCTCATATCTTCTATTTTCAAGTTTCATAGTCAAGACGAGCTTCCATAGACATGATTCGACAATGCCAAGAGTGGCAAATTAAAACCTCCTCCATTTTCTCTCTGAGCTAATGACGAAAACTACCGCCCAATGTGCACCCTCATTATCATAGCCCATACTCTAAGGTGCGGTATGCTCACATTTTTTTAATTTTCCCCTGCATTGACTCACATCATATTTATTATGTAATCATGATTAAGTGGTTTTACATATATGGATGCATGGGTTCTTACAAGTTACAGGGACAAGTGGGTTGTTCAATGTCATAGTTATTCCCTCTAATCTAATTTTGGGGACAATTTAAATTTTATTATTTTATAATTTCTCTCAGGGGCTGGCAATTTGCTTTAATAAAGCAGCACGCAAGACCATAAGAGAACAAAAATCATAATGCACATTTTATCCTTATATAGATTCTTTATTCTTGGACTCCTATTCTACATATTGGCAGGTTCATAAAACAATCAGAGGATTTATAGTTACAGAGCTTTTATATTTGCAGTAACCTGCACTACCATTGAGATGCAATACACATTGGATTTCAGATCCGTTTTGTGCTAGGACCCAAAATTCATCCCAGTAATTTTTTGTTTCTTCATCAATTCATTATTCAATGCTAAACTATACTGAATCCAAAGTGAATATGACACTAATTCTGCCACTAAAGTCTAAACTGAAAGTATAATAAAAACTTACCAAACACAAATCCATTAATGTGGTAAATAAGCATATTAATTGAAAATTGAAGAACATCAAGGTAAAGAGACATGGGAAAGCGGGAGTGGCCAAAATAGAACAACCTGCTTAGCAATGTGCATTCTTCCTAAGGAATTTAAGAAAACAAAGAATCAACATTTGGTATATTACTTTAACAAGAAAACCATTTGTACGACATAAATCCTCCAGATATACCCTTGCAATTTTATATTGAGAATCCTTCTAATTAACAAACAACTGTACCCTCAAATATCAAAATGCTTTTGAAAATGGAGAGAAATTTATTGTTATTTTTTAGCATTATAATTGTGCCGGCAAGCAGTTTGCTGTCCTCCAGTATGCCAGTGTAAGGCATATCTAGCTTTATAGACAAGAAAATGTATATTGTATAGTATGTCACAAGTTCAAGAAAATGAAAACATAAAATTAGTGTTTGTTTCTGCACAAGCTAAGAATTCAAATTGTCATCTCCCGTGAGAATGTCAATTTACAATTATATTTACTTATTAAACAACTTCAATAGCAGGTAAAAATTGAAGCTGGCAGTTGCCAATGAAATTTATTTCAGCACACACCACACAAATCAATATTAAATGATAAGCCAAGCCACTTCCACAGAAGCAAGCCCCAGAGAGACAAACTCTGCAATCAAGCCGGGAACACTACTGCCACCACATGAAAGTTGAAACAAGCAGAGTCAAACTGTGACTCAGCTTGCAATTCAAAACTTGCTCAAATTAAAGAGCACAACAATAAGCCAATCTTTAATATTTTATTCAATTACTTGTGATTAACTGACGGCTTATTCAAATACTTAACAAATCTCGTTCTGGTTCTTTTCACTTAATATCTACCAAGACTTTTCCCATCTTTTTGTTGAGATTTCTTAAAACTCTTACTACTTGGCAACACTAAGTCATTGCTGAGTAAAAGTTGTGCCACTGTGCTTAATCAATAAGTATAGAAGCTCACGTGTTGGAAACATTTGATGATTGGTTTTGTGCCGATTAAGCAACTTTATATCCCTATTGCCTATGAGCAAGAAATTGAGCAAATACAAAAAAAATAAGACTTGGACATTAGTACCAAAACTGAGTGATAAAAATATCATTGGCATCAAATGGATTTTCATAAACAAATTGAATGAAGATGGGAATGTAATCAAAAATAAAGCAAGATTGGTTTGCAAAGGGTATGCACAAGAAGAAGGAATTGATTATGGAGAAAATTTTGCACCCGTTGCTAGACTTGAAGGAGTAAGGATACTACTTACATACGTTGTATATAAAGGTTTCAAGGTATATCAGATGGATGTGAAATCTGCATTTTTGAATGGAATACTTGAAGAGGAGGTATACATTGAATAACATGAGGGATTTGTTGATCTTGATCAAACACACATGGTATGTAAGTTACATAAAGCTTTATATGAACTAAAGCAAGCACCAAGA
The DNA here is from genome assembly GCA_018584345.1 of Thuja plicata. NCBI lineage: Eukaryota > Viridiplantae > Streptophyta > Pinopsida > Cupressales > Cupressaceae > Thuja > Thuja plicata. The sequence continues at coordinate 1,965,540 of MU226740.1, forward strand.
GCATGGTATGAAAGACTGCATTCTTATCTAATCAGCATTGGATTTATTAGAACTAGTGACAACATCAATTTGTATTTAAAAAATGGAAATGAAGATAAGACATTTATTGCTGAGATATTTGTTGATGATATAATATTTGGAGGTATTGATAACTTGTGCACTTCATTTGCTGATGAAATGAAGAAAGAATTTGATATGTCAATGTTTAGTCGGATTAATTTTTTTTCTAGGATTGCAAATTTTACAACAAACTATAGGAATATACATTACTCAATCAAAATACATCAAGGAAGTACCGAAGACATTCAGAATGGAAGAATCTAAACCATTCAGAACACCTACGGTGACAGGATGCAAATTGACAAAAGAGGACAAGACACCTGAGGTAAACCAAACCTTGTACATATCTATGATTGGTAAATTGATGTATGTTGTTCACATAAGACCAGATATTGCACACGTTGTTGGAATAGTAGCAAGATTTTCTGCTAACCCCAGAGAGTCACATATGACAGCTATTAAAAGAATTTTTAGATATTTGAAGAATACTGAGGATTATGGACTTTGGTATAAAAGAGAAAGAAAATTTGAATTGAAAGTCTATACAGATGCTGATTGGGCTGGAAATATAGATGACCAAAAAAGCACTACTGGTGGAGCATTCTTTATTGGAGAAAGACTACTTACTTAGATTAGCAAGAAGCAAGGATGCATATCACAATCAACTGCAGAAGCATAGTATGTTGTTGTTGCTGCAAATTATTCTAATGTAGCATGGGTAAAATAATTGTTGAAAGGAATGAATGAGGAGATCACCGAACCAGTGATAATTTATTGTGATAACACAAGTGCTATAAATATTTCAAAGAATCCAGTGATACATTCAAAGACAAAGCACATATCTATAAAATATCACTACTTGAGGGAACAAGTACAAGACAAACAAGTAATACTGGAATATGTACAATCAAAAGAATAGCTTGCGAACATATTCACAAAACCCTTACCGAATGATACATTTGATTACTTGAGAGGTAGATTAGGGGTTCACCCCTTGTCTATTGGTAACAGATCATTTTAGGAGGTTGCATCAAACTAAGTGAAATCAGAATATCAATCATGTTGATGCAAAAGCTAAATTGGACAACAACAAAGGTATTAGTACACGAAACGGTACATACTACACCGAATAATAGAGAAACTTTATTCTAGCTACTGAAGAGCTACATATTTCTTTTTGGCATTGTTGTCAAAGGGAGAAATTTTTCGATGAAATACAAAGGGATATATCTATCCATCCAAGGGAGAAAAAATAAGGAAGAGACATATCCAATCTATAAAGAGATTCAAGCAGAGCTGAAAAGAAAAAACAACAGGGAGAGTCTACATATTTTTCATATTTTGTTTATACTGACAAAGATTATATTCAAGCTAGGGAGAGCTACTAAATTGTTGCAGTTGTAGAAAAAATGTTTGGTATTTGTTGTATGACATATTATATTGCATATTTCATATTTTGTTGTTGTCAATGCCAAAGGGAGAGATTGATGAACTATAATTGTTTATATGTTTGAAGTCATTTGTTGATATTCAACTGAGTTGCAGAAGTGATGATAAACATTATCAGTTGATGTATTGTCATTGATGTCAACTTACTTGAGTATTATTATGGTGGATAACATATGTTATGTATTGAATATTTGGAACAAACAATTTTTATGTGGTTGGAAAAATGAAGAATTCTATATACACTGAGTAGCAATGTAAACTGAGTAAAACACAGTGTATACCAGGCAAGGGATTACCAACACAGCTATTGATCAAGCAATTAATTCAAAACAAGGCCGACTAAATGCTGAGATGGCAATTGATAATTTTGAGGTAACATATAAAGTTTGTTATTTGATCAAACAGTTATGAAAATTCAAGGACGATCAAATGACAACAATTGAAACATGTTGTTAACACAACAGCCGAAGTTGAATCAAGTGGGAAAATGAATGATGGCGATTAAGTGACAAGATTTGAAGGATGAAAATTAAATGATACATGATGTCTATTTAAGAGACAAGAGATTATTTTCTGAATCATGCAAGAAATGATAGATGTTGAAGCATACATGTGAATTTCATGCATGACTGATCAAGTTGGTTAAAGAAAGAACTGAGTGCAATTTTGCAGACATCGCCGAGAAAACAAAGGATAACCAAGCAGAGCAATGATGAAGAATGAGATGAACTAAAATGAACAAAATTGATCAAAAGTATTATGTAATTATAATAGATCTGAATATCTGCAAATCGGAGTTGTATTTGAATCAAAACATTACTATATCAGTTTAACCATTGTTACAGATAAATCTCTTAACTGAGTGGGATAATGAATCCTTATATTACATTCAGAGAATGTTAATTGTTTTCTTGTTGATAGTGAATGCATGGTCAAGAGAGAACTGGTAGTGTTAAATCCTCTAACAAGGTCAAATTTAACATTGTGTGTTGTAACCTTTATTGGGGTTGGCTCTTTACTGAGCTCACTTTAGAAGAGTGAAAATATTTTGGGTTACCAGTCTCAAGTGGTTTTTCCCTTAGCAGGGTTTCCATGTTAAAAATCTATGTGTCAATATGTATGAATGTTGTGGATTGTTATTTTACTTTACACTTTATTTTGTTGACCTAGAGTGGTAATCACAGTATTAATTTACTGATACTTGGTAAACACTATTGATGAAAGTTTAAGTTTACAGAATACATTTTCACCGATTTGAATTATATGATTGAATTTATTTTGATATACATCTGGAGAAATTTGGGACTATAGGATAATTTTGTGAGGGCACTGAGTCTAACTGACTCATCCCCCCTCTCAGTTATTCTAACAGGTTGGCTTCTACAATCACTATAGTATCCTTTCTCAAGGTAATAAATGCATTGAATGCATTGCATGTAAATGAATTTATCTTTTGAGAAAATTTAGTGTCCCTAATCCTTGAAGAAAATTGGTTCATTATAGTGGGGGGAAATGTATTGTCACAAATTGCACCATGTGCATTTATGATACTTGAGCATTTAACCCCATACATTTATTATAGAGGTCCATGATCGAATATCTATATTTTGACATCATGAACCTCAAGAGAAAATCATTCACAATCCCTAGCCCAAATTTAGAGTCTATAAGGTTGGACAATTGTGAAATGCACAAATATTTGTGCGACGTACATTTATCTCTATGAGATTCAAAATTAAAGAAAGATCACTTTCATATCTTGGTTAACTTTTGATGCATTTCCCTTCTCTTGGGTGCATACAAAACAACTACCATCACCCATCCCAACAATAAAAGGTTTCATCTTGCTAATCTCTCTCTCTCTCTCTCTCTCTCTCTCTCTCTCTCTCTCTCTCTCTCTCTCTCTCTCACNCTCTCTCTCTCTCTCTCTCTCTCTCTCTCTCTCTCTCTCTCTCTCTCTCTCTCTCTCTCAGACTCTATCTTGCTCCAATCTTGCACTCTTAGCTCTTTTCCTATTTATGTGCTCTCCAAAGTGAATCTCTACTAAATTTCTTATGTAGCCTTTTATTCTCACCACCCACGGAGAAGGGTCTATGCTATGTAAAAATATCATTTATCTCTTTTATCTTAATACTTAATCATTGTTTTATCATTTATACACTGATATCATCTATTTACATCACTTATCTTTGTGTAACAAGGGTTTCCCCTTCTCAAGTGAGGTTTATTTCTATACTTGTATATGCATATAATTTATCTTGTACAACAAGGGATTTCCTCCATCAAGTGAGGTTCATATCTATTGATTGTCTTGTGTAATAGGGGTTTTCCTCCATTAATCAAGGTTTGTTTCTATTACATTATTGCATATTGGTTTTATTTTGATCTATCAATTTGGCTATCCTCAGAGATGGAAATACCAAAATGGGGGTTTGACTATATCAAGCCCCTATATAACGTACAACCTTTTCCCCTTGTTTCTATGCGTACAAGTGACTAACAAGTTCATAAAGTGAAGAGGAGTGAGCTAGGAGAAATTATAAACATTTTTTATTTTATGTCAAAGAGGACTACCTTGTGGTGCACATGTGGCCCAATGACACAAAGTTGTCCAAGGTTGAGAGTCTATCAATTTATAGGTTTCAATTTTACTCTGTATATTTTTCATTTCAATAATCAAAATACTTATTTATGCTAGTATAGTTCAGTTATTTTGATTTTTCTATTTTATCGCCAATTTATAAATCTTGTTGGTATAGTTTAGTGAATCTAATCTCTATATATCACATTATTTTAAGGTTGTAGTTTATTTAATTTGTTTGTATAGTTAAATTTCATTTGTTTCTGCATAGAACCAATCTCTTGTCGGTTATGCATACAATGGTACATGATCAGTCAAAACTTATTTAATTGACATAAGTGAATGCCAAATTTAAAGCATTTGGAAGGAATCATGGCTTGCCTTAATAACTTATTAAGCAATTTTAAAATATATGATCCAATCACATTAAATTTACTTTATTGTTTTTTCTTTCTCTTGAATTTTTTCTCTGACATGTTAGGGCATGAGCGATTGTTTCTTACTGTCATTGGGGATGATTCACATGTCTAGTTTGTAATAAAAAATCTGTATGAAAGTAACTAAATTTCAAGTGAGTGTTGGCCTCCCGAGCTCTTTATGGTGTGAAGAAAAACATAAATGTCTCTTATCCTCCCTTGTATTTTCTTCACCAAGCATAACGAGGCCAAATGCATATATGCACCCACCTTGTAGCATACCTATCTTTTATCTCCTACAAAGAGATCCTTTCAAGGGATAAAATCAAATAGAATTTGGAGAATGAGGCAAAAATTATCTTGAAAATCATCATCATAAAGGATTGGAAGTGGTATACATGAAGTGTCAGGGGAAAACTCAAAAGCAAGATTTTCTCTATACAAACCTAAATCTTGTGACAAACTAATTTCTGATGCAGCCAAGGCCCTCCTTCATGCTCTTGACAATGGAAAAACACACCTTGAAATAGAAATCTTGTATGTAAAATATTTATTGATTCATTTCTATCTTGATTTATCTATGCCTTACTTATGTGCCCTCATATTTTCCAACAATGTTTTGTGGTTTCTAGTTTTATTTTTGTTCGACAAATCATGTAGTGCCCTACTAGCCATTATTTATTTGTATAAGGTATTTTTCTCCACCATTTGTCTAAGGAATTGTCATTATACATTTACAAATTTAATTTAATTTTGATTTGTTTCTAGTGTTCTTGCATCATGTGACTCCCTCACTGGATATCCACTAAAAAGTCATTATAAATGGGTTTCTTTCTGATATTAGTGTTGTTAATGTGTTCATTAACCCATATGCAAAACGTGGGAGTGTATGGAATGCCAAGAAATTGTTTGACAAAAATTCTCAACAAGATGTCATATCCTAGATAGCGATAGTTATGAGGGTATTCACAGGGGCCCCGTGAAACATGGTTGCTTGGAATGCTACGATTGTAGGGTTTTTGCAAAAAGGTTATTGTGAAGAATCCCTAGACTTTTTTTAGTAAATGCAATTGGAAGGTGTGACCATGGTTCCAAAATCTTTGGTTGTATTCTCCCTTTGTGTGCTAACATGGTGGCTTTGGAAAAGGGTACAAAGATCCATGGGAAGATAATTGCCAATGGATTTGAGTCTAATTCTCTTCTGGTGAATACCATTATAGACATGTATGCAAAATATGAGATTATGCTCCAACTCTTACTCATATCTGAGTTATTATGTTGTCAAATTAGTTTTTACAAAGTCATATTGTTCATTCTAGATAGTTGGTAAAGTGAAAAGAGACAGTCGACAAAGCAATGCAAAGATACACACTGAGTAGAGACAGTTATCGAGCGAGATGAATACTGAGTGAGTTAGTCACCGAGCAATGATAATTACCGAACCAAGCACACTATGTCACCAAGAAAGAACAGAGCATGTTACTGAGTTTCACAGAACTGACATAATCACTTAATGCAGATATATTGAATCTGGACATTGAGCTGAAAACATATTACAGAATCCAAAGCGAGCATTTGTTAGAACATTGGGATTGCAAAAATCTGATTGTACATGATCACGAGGTAGATTCACCAATGAAAATAAAGAAGAAATAATGCATTGGAAGCATAACCAATATTGCACCACTTAATCTCCACCGTTGAAATAGGAAGCCCTAGACCTTTGTTAACTGCCGAAAAGTCATATAAAAGATCAGAGAATCAAAATACATAGATGATGATGAGATGATGTTGAGAGATCGTGTATGAATCAAAGCTAAGAAGTGAAGGAGATATATGCATAGTAAAGTAGAGCTTAAGTTATTGAGCTACTAAGTGCAGTATGAGGTAACAAAGTTTATTAGCATAAAGAATCTGAACAACATTTGATTAATGCATATAAACATACATTTTTTAATAAGTTTTGTTGTAATAGGAGAAGTACAAATCCCTTTATTGGGTAGGCCCTAACAAGTTTTATATTGTAAATCCTTTAACAAGGTACATCTCTTAGATTAGAGATTACAAAATCCTTTCACAAGGTAGACTGAATAAGTCTTATTATACTCCTAACATGGTAAGATATCATAAATAGCTAACATTGTAGCTCTAACCAAGCACCCTTTTTGATACAATAGTGAAGGTTGTGGGTGTCATCCCCATCGTAATTTTTTTCCTCTAACAAAGGATTTCTGCGTGACCAAAAATCTTGGAGTTATGTTTACATGTTTTAGTTTATTTTCTCTTCAATGTTTCTATGCGATATATTTAGTTTGGTATTTGATCAGAAAGTAGGTTCAAAATTTTTATTGGTACTGATTCACCCCTCCCCTCTCAGTACTTAACTTTCCATATTTAATCCAACAATTGGTATCAGAGCTAGACTCTTGATTTAAAGGTTTAAACACCTGAGAGTAAAGATCACAATCATGGAAAGGTACAAGTAAGAAAAAAGGATTGAAGGTCTTGAGTTTGAATTGGAAAATGTACAAGAGGTGATTAATGATCTTAGGAGGAAACTGGAAAAGTCATTGAAGGTTAGGAGACACTTATGTAATGAAATGAAGTATACACAAGAGCATGTTGATGTACTTGAGACTGCATCTGAAGGGAGTTTGAATGATGAATCTAAAATAGCCATTGCAGACCTAATGGAAAAGAACACTGTACTTACCGAGCAGTTGAACTTAATGAAGAAAGAGCAGGAAGCTCAAAGCATAAGGTTGACAAAAATACTTGAATCTAAGGGAAAAGATGAAGATGAAAAGAGGATGGTAGAAGAATACAAAAGATAATCTGAGATAAGACATACTGAGAAAAATAATGAGATCATAGAATGACCCAAACTCACTATGCTATGACCGATCAGTTAGTAAATGCAAATATAGAGTTAACCCGAAAAGAATTTGAGAATCAAGAATTGAATAATGACATTTAAAGAATGAGTAATGAACTAAAAGTAGAGAAACAAGCCAATGAGGTACTAAAGTGAAGTGAAGAAGCATTAAGGACGTTGGACAAAAAAATTAGAAGTTAGAAGCAATCGAAAGACAAAACATGACTTGAATTCAATGAAGATAACACTACTAAGAAACGCGAGTCCTCTAACTGACCTCAAAACCAAGATACCACTACCCCACCGAAGAATACAAAGTCTAATTGCTACTATTATGGGAAACCTAGATATATAGCTAATGTGTGCAGAAGCAAAATAGGTAAGTCACTAAACACACCTAAATTTGATGGATATTGTTTTAACTGCAACAAATATGGACATCAAGCATTTGAGTGCAGATCAAGGATTGTTAACAACATAAGGAAACCTAAGTTTGATGTTTACTGCAATAATTGCAACAAGTATTGTCACAAATTTGAAGAATGTAGAACACAAATGAGAAATGATAAATGGGTCCCCAATCGACAGAGTCCACCAAGAAATCGATAAGGCACATAAGTACCATGAGACTACAATACAAGAATCTCATGTGAAGCAAGTGGGAGATATGGAAACATAGCAGCTAACTACATGATGTTGCATGGAAGGAACAACTGATGAGAATAGAGAAATCCTGGTATGACATGTTTTCACTGTCACAAGGTAGGACACCTAGCTAAAGACTATAGGTACCAAGGTAAAGCTCCAACTGAGGAAGAAACATCTGGCAAAACATAAGTATATGGGAAGAAGTGAAAAATAAAATGAACAAAACTTGGATAAGGAAGCCATAAGATGATGGGACATATTTTGGAATAGTTGGATGCACCTAAGCCTCTGGGTCAGGTGCACCTAACTCCACCTAATCAGTGTGAGGTATGTATAGGAACTGCATAGTAAAATTCCAAACCTTAAATTGGTTCATACTATATGAGTAGAGATCCACATGAGCATATTTAGATGCATTTGGATATATATATATATATATTTCATGTTTTATTACAAAGGAATTGCAATGTTATATCATTCGGAGAAAGGAAATGAGAAATGGTAATAGGTAAAAGTAAGTCGGTAAGAGCATTAATTGCTACATTTATAACCATTGAAAACCCTAATTGAGAAAAAAGGTATAAATAGACCATATCACATATCATTTTAACTTACCATTTCCAGAGAGCATATTGAGCAAGATGGAGAGTTGAACTTTCTAGCAAATTTGAGTGAGTATTAAGGTAATTCTAATCTATTCAGAAATCATTTGAGAATATTTGAATTTTATCTAGTGTTTCCCTAGTTCTGTGGGTGCAATCAAGTGAAACAAAATGAAACCCTAATTGATTCTAGCAGTGAAGAATGGAAGCATCAAAACCTAAGATTCAGAAACTAGTAGTTATCAAGGAAGTTGAGCCTGTTAACCCAAAGTATAAGCTACCTCCAGCGAAGGCAGTTGGACCATACATGACAGGATCCCTAACATATATTTCAGCCAGAGTAATTCTAATCAAAGACCTTTGTGATTTCATCCATTGTAAGAATGAAGAAATATGTGAAGCTGAAATCAATTCATCATTTCAAGGTTTGTGCATAATTGGGAAGTTGAAGGATGACCGCGTTCATCTAGAGACCGAGGGTTTGACACATGCCCTACATTTACCAAAAGTTTTTAAGCACAAATGGATCAGGATGGTCCTTAGCTGATTATATGATCAGTTCATGTGGCTTGATGAACTTGTGAAGATCACCAAAGATGTGTTACACATTATCACTAGTTATCCGATAGGTGACAGACTAAAAGCAAACAAAAAAACAAACAATAAAAAACTGTGAGCTAACTAAAGCTAAATGGGATGAAAAAGGTATAAAAATTTCTATTGTTGAAGACCCTGAGCCGAAGTATGTATGCAATATCATATCTTACCGAATCTTTCAATCATCCTGAGTGGATAGTGTTCCATGTGGAGCTTTTGATTTAACATATAAAATTGTGAAGAAAGACACGAAGATTGACATCTGTGAGATTCTATTGAAACAATTGGACAAAAATATGAATACAATCAGAAAGGCAAGGTCTAATACATTGAAATTCATATCATTACCGGTATGCATATTATTCTACTTTCAGAATTTCTTTCCATCTTTTGGAAATGTAACTTGGAATGTGAAGAAGCCCATTATTTATCAAATCAATGAGTATATTCAGAGTTTAGGAGAAAATCTAGACATGGTGATGAATGATTACTTCTCTAAGTTTCAATCCAAAATGCATAAGAAATATTGAAGCCCACCTCAATTAGTTGAGAAATATCATGACACTATTTGTTTTGAGGTTGATATCAGCACATGCATTATTAAGGTTGTTGAGCCTAGAACTTCTTGGATATAACCAATGGGTTATGAAATGGATATTGACATTACATCACAAAAAATTGAAGCCTTATTAGCAAAACATGTTGATAAGAGATCCAAAAGATATGGCACCTATGAAGAAGTGAAAGAGAGAAGCAAACAAGGTATTTTGATACCTGGTATGCAAAGGAAATCGAGTAACATCATTGCTAAATTGTCAAAGGATCTCAAAGTTGATACTGAAGTAGATGAGGTTGATCCATCTAATGTCAAAGGGAAGAAACCACTGGTAATGGAGTCTTCGTCGAGCCCCAAATCTACTAGACCAACCACAAGGTCTACAACTTCACTGAGAGAAAAGAAGAGATATGAAGTTGAAGCACCAAAAGACATAACTTATGTACGGAGAAAGAAAGCCACTACTCAATCAAGGAGAAAGCTGAAGCTAACACCAGAAATTGAGACTCAGTATGAAAATCTAAGAAAATTGAAGGTTGTGAGTAATCGACCCCATGCACCAGAAAGACTAGATGACTTTCTAACTTCACTAAAGCATAATGGAGGATTTGGAGCAATGAGATTTTCTAAGTATGAAAAATAGAGTGATGAAGATAAGACAAAAATTGAAGATATTGTTGTTCTTACACTACACAAATTCAGGTACACGCCATTAGAAGTTGTTGATAATTTACCTATTGAGCTATACAATAATATTGATGCTATATGGAATTATGCAATGAATTTAGAAAAGCAAATGAGGGAGTGATCCCTAATTCTTGCTATGCCTAAGATGTCTGTAACTGAAATAGATAACACATTGAAGATATACTCCAACCATTTTCTTATTAAATGAATATCTTTAAGGATAATGAATGGAGTTAGAAGTTGTACAACATGAGAGCGATGATAAATGGAGATAACTTCTCTCTCTATATATAATAAATATGAGACCGAAGAAGAGCATGTGACTAATGATATTCTAGATGATATAGTCACCGAAGATCAAGATAAGGAAAATCCTTTCAATTTAACATTGGACAAAGATGAAGTAATAATTAAAGACATTACGAAGGAAGACCCTGCTACCAAAATTGCATAAGACGAAGATGTAATGAATAAAAAAGGAGCCAGAAATCAAACAAATGGACATTAATGACATAGCTACTAGAACATTATTGTATGAAGTGTTAGAGAAAGTGAAATATTATCTAGATGTTGATATAAGCATCTATAACATTGCAAAAGATACTAAAGGAAAGAGCACCAAACGACCCAAAGAAAATGAGCAAGACACAGAGGAACCAAAGGCTACCGAGACCAACACTGAATAGAACACCAAGGTCCCCTTGACCGAGAATACCAAACAGTTGTAAGATCAAACACTGGATAAGCCTAAGGAACAAGAAGAGGAAAAGAAAGAGGACAAACAAGAAGAGAAGTTAGAAGCTAAACATGAAAAAAGCAAGGAAGAGGAACAAAAATAAATGAAGGATGAATGCAAACAAGATGAGAAAGGAGATGAAGGCAACTCAGCCAAATTAACATCTAATGCATTGAAGGCATCAAATTCCCTAAAGATTTCTCCAGCTGATAGTATGCTAGCAAAGAAGAAGAAATCAAAGAAGAGGAAGCATGTAGATATAAGCCAACCAATCATCCTACCCAATGTAGATCTATCTACTATGATCCCTGATTAAATGATCGAGTATGGAGAATTGCTCAAACTTAAGGAAATACAAAATAAATTATTTCAAAAGAGAAAGACGACTGGTGTATTAGAAAGTGTTAAGGATGTACTACATGAGATTATTCCGGATGCCACTGTTGATGAAAAATAAAGTCTCATTAGTCAAGTAGAAGGACTATTGAAACAAGTCCAAAATCCAAATCAAGTCACTACTGACTACATGATGAAGGTTCATGCACAAAGATGGAACTGCAAATGATTGAAACCATTCTAAATAGCATTACAGTAGATATGGTATCACTTTTTGAGGCCTCTATAGATATTGAGACAAAAATTGTCTCATATACTTTCAATATTTCAGAAAATTTGTTCCATTTCCCACTTCACCAAGGATGTAAGGCAGAAAGATGAGCTTGTTGAGACCGAGCTAACCAAGCAGCTGAAAAGTGTAACTACTGAGCCTGGTTCACTATAAGTATACTACTCGAGGTTGAAGCATTTGATGGGAATGCAAAAAGAGCTTAGACAAGAAGAGAATAAGAGATAGGTGGACATTTTTGAGCTGCAAGCACTTTTGATTGTCCACATTGAATCAATGCAAAGGCATTTGAAGAAGGCCAAGGATTTCGTCAATACCCCTAATGGTAGTTCATTAAACACCATCATTAGATTGGCAGTTGATGTTGCTTCTCAAATCATTGTACTTCACACACTTAAAGAAGCATGGGAGTCATCCCTAGCTGATCTACAAAAGAAGTACCCCACATTTTTTTTATCAGGTATAAGTATATCCTATTGAGCACTAAGTAATTTTGTTTTTGGCATATTTTTCAGAAAAGGGGGATATATATTGTATAAGTACACAAGGAGGATAGATATGGATAGATATGAATATAAATACATACAAGAGATATAAGTATACAAATTTTTAGGAGTATTATCCCAGGGGGGGATTTTTTGAGTTTTTGGGAGTTTTGAAGTTTATGCAAAATTTTGATGACTTTGAAGTTTTTGTCAAAATGCCCAACTAATGTCAAAGGGGGAGATTGTTACTCCTATCTGATTTATTATGTTGTCATTAGTTTTTCCGAAGTCATATTGTTCATACTAGACAGTCGGTAAAGTGCAAAGAGACAATTGACAAAGTAATACAAAGACACACACCGAGCTGAGAAGTTACTGAGTGAGTTAGTCACCAAGAAGTGATAGTTACCGAACCAAGCACACTATGTCACCGAGCAAGAGTAGAGCATGTTACCGAGTTTCACAGAGTTGACATAATCACTCAATGTAGATACATTAAATCTGGACATCGAGCAGGAAATGTATTATAGAATCCAAAGCGAGTGTTTGTTAGAATATTGAAATTGCAAAAAGCTAATTGTACATGATCACAAGGTAGATTCACCACTAAAAATAAAGAATAAATAATGCATTGGAAGCATAACCAATATTGCACCACTTAATCTCCACTGTTGAAACAGAAGCCCTAGATCTTTGTTAACCATCTGAAAGTCATAGAAAAGATCAGAGAATCAGAATACAAAGATGATGGTGAGATGATGCTGAGAGATTGCATATGAAGTAGAGCTAAGAAGTGAAGGAGATATATGCACAGTAAAGAAAAGATTAAGTTATTGAGCTACTGAGTGCAATATGAGGTAACAAAGTTGATGAGCATAAAGATTCTAAACAACATTTGATTGATGCATATACATAGACATTTTGCAATAAGTTTTTTTGTAATAGGAGAAGTACAAATCCCACTTCTGGGTAGGCCCTAACAGGTCTTATATTGTAAATCCTTTAACATGGTACATCTCTTAGATTAGAGATTGTAGAATCCTTTCACAAGGTAGATTGAATAAGTCTTATTATACTCCTAACATGGTAAGCTATTAGAAATAGATAACATTGTATCTCTAACTAAGCACCCTTTTTGCTGCAACAGTGAAGGTTGCGGGTGTCATCCCCGCTGCATTTTTTTCCTCTAACAAAGGATTTCTGCGTGACCAAAAATCTTGGTGTTATGAGTTATGTTTACATGTTTTAGTTTATTTTCCCTTCAATATTTCTATGCAATATATTTAGTTCGGTATTTGATCGGAAAGTAGGTTCAAAAATTTTATTGGTACTGATTCACCCCTCCCCTCTCAGTACTTAACTTTCCATATTTAATTCAACACCAACCCTGTAAACTATTTGAGAGAAATCCTCATTTGGATGTGGTGTTATAAAATGTAATGATTTTTGGGTATCCATAGAAAGAACTTGTGAATGAAGCCTTGGTTATTTGTAATAAAATGCCTCAAAGAGATGCGGTCTTGTGGAATACAATGATTTCAGACTTTGTGCAAAATGGATAAAATTTTATATGGATAAGGATTTTGCAAGTATTTTGAATTTTTTTAATGTTGTGGTGCTGGTTTTGGAAGTTTTTATAGAAAGATGTTGTAATGGAAGTGTCTTACATCCATTTTTTATTATTTTTATATGAAATAAATGTTAATTATTGATTGTGTCCACTTCCTCTATTTTGATGTAGAAATAATTATCTATGTAGTGCAACTTCATTGTAGATTCAACAAGTTTGAGAGTTAAGTTTCTGTAGGATGGGCTAAAAATATTTTTGTGGATCCTTACTAGTCATACTAGTAATAACATGGAGTAAAATTTAAACACATAAGATTGGCATGCACACAATCAACATATAAGGATATTTTGTTCCAAAATTGCTCACATCACCGCATTAATCAAAGTGCAATAGTGTTATCCTTCAAAAGTTTCCTTCAAGACATGATTATGTTTCACTCGGCTTTCATAACTTTGCCAATATAATTTTTTGTTATAATAATCAAAATAAATTCAAAATTTTGTTAGATTTATTTTTATTTTAAATATATTTTTATGTAGACATTTTTTAGTTTTTTAGTTTTTTTACATTGATTATTTTAATCTATGTTCATATGTATTATTTAATCATGATAATTTAGATTTTATGTAAATACATGTAAAAAATGGCAATGATGGCATAGATCTATCTATTTAGATTAACATTATAAGATAAACATAAAACATCACACTCGACACAATAGATATGAAAGATTATACCAAAAAAGAAAGAACATATTTATATAATGGAATATTTGTAATCTCCATTTATCTTTGATATTCCTAGTCAATACTTGCATAAAAAGAAACCCATTAAGAATTTTGATAGAGAACTTAAATTCATCAAAGTAAAACCCATAATCTATAAGAGAAACATGGTATGGTTACACTTATTGACCATAATGATCTACACAACCTTACCATCCATAGCTATTACTATAATCTATAAGACAAACATAAAAAATCACATTCAACACAATAAATATGCAAAATTATATAAAAAAAAATGAACATACTTATATAATAGAAATATTTTCATTAATTGTATTTCTAATCTACATTTATCTTTGATATATACTTTTTTTTTGATCGGTAAACGACCGAAGCCTATATAATATCTTTTATTAATAAAACTAATTTTACATGTCCACCGTTCAAACAGGCACTGGTAGGAAAGAACGGGGAAGAAAACCTCCAGTCTTGCCTGGGACATAAGTCCAACAAATACAAAAACTCAAAGTGGCGTACCCCTGATCAGAAGCCTGAGAAAATACTTTGAGAATACAGCGTGAAGAAAATACAAGCTGATCCTTTTTAAGGAAGTAAACAAGTGTACATTTAGATTTAATCGCGGTTTCTAGTCATGTGAAAG